>CABFWO010005652.1:23022-44636 GCA_902155825.1 Timema genevievae | reverse complement strand
TTACTATTGGATAGGCGAAGAGGGATAAGGATTAATTTTTAATAATATGAACCAACATTGGTTCGGAGAGAAGACGGGGGAGATTGTGAGGGTCAACACATAACCCCACACACACATTCCATAAACCACAGGTGTACCCCTCAGTGATTGATATATCAGGGAAATCAAGATTCAAGCAAACTAGCACACACCCGAATCTCTTTGCCCCTACCCCATTTCTTCTAATTCACGCCCGTGGAGTGGTTGGACGCTATCGAGTCCGTCCCAGACCTTGTCTCCCGGTTTTCTGAGACCGGGTTCACTCGTGGTTGGTATAAGTTTTAATTATCTCTGTTCTCTGCCGGGAGAGACGTTTCTTTTAACGCAAGTCTCTTGGAAGAAGACGACCTTGGAACTGAAGGTCGTACTTAGACTTGACCCACTCGAGTGTTGACAAGGTAATAGGGGCGAGGTTAACTGTCAATACACCTTATCTCTCTGTCGGTATCTTGTCTCCTTATCAAGCTAAGGGTCCCGGTTTCGATTGCTGGCATAGCCATACAAAAAGTGTAATACAAGATTTATTATTATTTAGCACCGCGTCTTACTACCCGTTTGGGTTTCACTTAATTACTAATTACGCTAATGGATTAGGAATTGGGAAGGTTGAATTGAGAGGAGGTGAACCTGCATTTGAGTGGAGGGAGAGTGGAAAACCATTTAGGGAAAACCACCCCCGGTTCACCCGACCGAGATTCGAACCTCGATCTCCCCGTCCTCGGCAGTAGAGATCAACACGACTAGCGCGTTAGCCAACTATGCCACCGAGGCGGGTCGTGTAATACAAGAGACAAGTCAAAAGTAATTAAGTCAAACGTTGTGAAATTAATTCAACACTATGGCGAGGGGTGGTGCGTTTTTTTAAACTTGGCCTTGAGAAAATACCGTTTTTTTCTTGGTTTTTTTTCTGATTGACCCTAGTACATTTTTATTTTAAATCCTATTACTTGCCCATTTATTTCCAGAACAAATAAATTAAAAAAACCCAACTATATCAATAAAATATTTTGCTAATATTAAAGCTACAATTAATGGAAATGGGCTACCATGGGGTATTCANCTACAATTAATGGAAATGGGCTACCATGGGGTATTAAAAAGAAAAAAAAAAAAAGTTGGTAACGAACCATCATTTGAACGTGACTAGATGCTGTTGAGACAGTGGTTACAGTAACCACGTGACTAAGGTCACAGGAACTTGGCGTATCCGTCAACACGGCTGTAGATAAACATTAGATTAGAACACAAGCGAGGAAAATAATAATATAGCAAAGACCAAGACCGGAAGAGTTGGCTCGGCAACAGCATGCTCACATGCAGCTCAGGAGGTATTCCTGACCGGGTGTACCGGAGTTCTTCCCATCATTTATCGTCCCTTTTTTCAGTTAAATATTAGCAGGCCTATATTTGATTACAACAATCACCCTCACTATGAGTGTACGGTATAAATAGTAGCGCTATTATTACTACTATTGTAAATTATTACAGTATTAACACGTGATTAAGTGGCCGCATGGTCTAAGGCGTTACTCTCGGGTCAGACTAGACTACAGATGACAGAGAGATCGGGGTTCAAATCCCTGTAGAGTGTAGTGAGGGTGGTTTTTACACAAATGTTTTTTCACTCTCCCGCCACGAAAATGCGGGTACACTTCCTTTAAATTCAACCTTTTTCAACTTTTACTCACTAGTGTAATTAGTAAATTTCCGTACAACCTTAGAAGGTACTATTGTAAAACGCGGTGCTTGGATAAAATAGTAAGGTAATAATAATAATAATATATTTATATTAACTAGTAGACTCAACACCAAGTTTAGCCACATTGATGGTCACAGGGTCTAAGGTGTCATTTTCACTAAATATTATATTGTCGGTGACGGTAAGGTAGGGATTTTAATCCCTGTCAGGTGTAGTAAAAATGACTTTCCTGAAATGGTTTATCAATCCACGCAGATGTGGCTACATTTCTTTTAAAATCCTCCCCTTATAATTGGTGTAAATATGAGGGTAGTAAACGGGGTAAACAAAAAGTAGTTACTTAATTTAAGGGTTAGGGATTGAGAGGTCAAATTAACGAGGAAATGCACCCGTATTAGTGTAGAAAGGAGGTGGGCGAAAAACTACTGGTGGAAAACCGACCTTCAGCAAACCCGACTGAGATTTGAACCCTGACCTACCCCATAATCGGCAAACCAGACAAGAGGAGATTGACACCTGTAGGAAAAACCTTTTTATAAAATACAAACACATTTTTGCGGTCAACAATGATGACATTTTAATATATTTTTAGAGTTATTTTATATGTATTGACATTAAAACTGACAGATGCAGATCACGTGACTTGACGTATTATTTCCTGACCCACTTCGGTGGCCGCATGGTCTAACGCGTTACTCTCTTGTAGGACCAGACTACCAAAGACGGGGAGATCAGGGTTCGATCCTGGTCGGGTGCAGTGAGGGTTTTTCCTAAATGGTTTTCCACTCTCCCTCCACGCAAATGTGGGTGCACGTCCTCTAAATTCAATGTAATTAGTAAAATAGGCGTATAACCCTAAAGGATAGTAAGACGTGGTGCTAAAAAATATTAATTCTAACTGTCATATAAGGCCTTTCCTATGATAATTGGACTGTAGATCTCTCCCTAGCTCGATGGCGTCGATAACTGCGTCGAACTGTCGTATCAAGGCGCTCAAAGAATGTGTGAAGGTATGGGCGACATCCGTTTTATTGGCGTTCCAACCTCATAACTTCCGGAATTACGGTGATATCTACAAGGCAATAACGTCGGAGACGCCGACCGAGTTAAGTAATAAGTTCTAGGTGACCTCAGGTTCGTTCTTTGGAGACGCATAAACTAATTTATTCGCGCGTTTATAAGTTCGCCTTAATATTATATTACTCACAAATAATACTCTAGGCATGAAATTAGAGTGTTTGATGATGGCGTTTTTAGGTCAGTTTAATTCATTTTTTTAGGTCGTGTTTGAATGTCGGACTTCAAATCTTTCGCCTAAGTAATTTTCGCAGTTTTTGACGAAAGTGTGTACGTGAAAAAAATTAGATCTCTCGGGGTGTTTTGGTTTCATTTCATGTGAAGAAGAGCGACAGTTCACAAACACACACACACACATAAGTGTGTTGCCAAACATTTGACATATTTGGTAGATATTTTCAACAATTTTTGGGAAATGATTCATATCGAACAAAGAGCACATAATATTTGGTATACAAAATTCATATGCCAAAATTATTCAAATTATGCCAAATTTACAAATTATATAGTCTTACAATGTTTATTAAAAGAAGAATAGGCTCACATTGCATGATGGTTCATCAAAAGGTCCACGGGCTGCACACAATAACGGGTAGGTCAGGGGAGTTTGACATGCCCTCTATAGACGATAATTATGTCTTTCTCACAACTTGCTGTGCGGGTGGTTGGGGGCGGGGTGTTTTATTTACCGGGGATCTGAGACGCGTTGCAGATGTTGAGAAATCCCATGCTATTTAAGAGGTGGCTTGATAGTTCAAAATACAGTAAACCCTCAATTTTATGGACTGATTAGGGAAAGCTTGTGCGTAAAATCACAAAGTCCGTACGTAAAATTGGGGTGAAAAATTGGTGGGTTGAAAAAGCAAGTAATTTTTTTTCGTTAATAATGAAAAACATAAAAAATATAAATATAATATAAAATAAAACATGAAACAAGATGAAACCAGTTTTGAGTGGTGTACATTAGGTGGGGACAGTGGAAGGATGGTTATTCATGCCCTTACTCTGTCACAAATCCATAGATTTTATGGACTTGTCGACTACTGTCCATAAAATAGAAAATGACAGAATCTGTTCGTTAAATCCAAAGTCTATAAAATCTAGGTTTTATTGTATGGTCCAAGTTGAAATGGAATTGAATGGTATCAATATGTTCCTACAGATTTAAAATAGCTTACATTTTTAATTTTTATAATCTACAAAATAAGTAATAAAAATATGAGATTAATTTATTTTCAACAAATTTCTACGGGAAATGTCGCGGTTTTGAGATCAAAGTGAATGGATGGACACATTCTTCCTCGAACAAATAATAACTTTATAATATATTTACAGTAGAATATTTCAAGATGGTGGATGATTGTACTCGTATTAGTGGTTTTGAAGCTTCAGAACTGACCTCCCCATGAGAAATACCGCAGTGTTTAACACCCACAGGGGAGAACCGATAAAATTCTCATACTTTACTTTTATATAAATTGGGGATTTAAAAAATAGCACAGCCAAAATTACAATTTAAGGTCCTTGGCACTGTCGAGTGCAAGTCTAAAACCTATTTTATGGGATGATGGGCGGGAGGGTGAAAGGCGTGGTGTGGCTTCACAACCGACCAAAGTATCCTTCCGCACTAGCAAGAACAGATGGATCACGGAAACCATAGATGGCGCTAGCTACCGGACAGGTCTTGCGGACAAATTATACGTTTGAAAATATCAGTTTTCTCGAGAACGAGTCAAATCTTATGTTAATATTTTCAACACCCCTTCTAAGAATGACTTTTTTTTTGTTATGAAACAGGAAATTTTCTATTGAAAAATGTTAATTTTATCGATATTTGATTACTGTTAAAATTATAGAGGGGGTGTGTGTATAAAAAGTATAACTTAATCAACATGCTTCTATTCTTGAACAAACCGTTTCCAAAAATAAAATTGCCAAACAATAAAAATTCTTGAAGATAACCGTTTGTTCCTATGGCTCTGCATTTCTACGCCAAACGAAAAGGGCCAATCGCCTTAAAAATATCTCTATTTTTTTTAAACTAAGATATTTCGAAAATATTTTGTGCAGGGGGGTATAATATCCCGCTAAACAGTGATGGCATTGGGAATTATTCATGAGCTTTACATCTGAATAATAAGATGTATAATATATTTTTGTGTGAAAAGAGTGTACCACGAGTCTAAACGAGGACAAGGTTTTAGCGGGGGGTGGGTGGGTAACTAGCCCCCGTTTGATCAATATTAAAGAGCGGTAGTCTAATGCCAAGCTATGATCAATACAGAAGGGAAATTACTTCTTTCAAGCATTTAAAACTCTTCAGACATCGAGTACCATCGTCATTATATAACATCTCTAACCCCTTTTTTCGACCTAAAATCCTCTTCCATCATGTTCTCCTCCCCTCTCCTCCTTTCAGACACCAGTAAAATAAGGCTGGTTCACAGATAAGGAAGGATACACCAGATCCTCAGCCTTACGGAAGTTTCGCTGTTTTCTTTGATCCAGGTTGAGTCCATCAACACTGGAGTTCGCTAGTGTCAGTACTCGGTGATAAAAGCACTTCCAAATGTGCAGTTCCATAATTTTTAAGGGTTTGGCCAGACTGACAAGCGTGCGAGAAAGTGACCTAATGACTGGCGTGTGATTAGCAGATAGCTCTCGATAGTTGTTGACGAGGAGTAAAAGGTTTGAATCTTGGCTGAGTGAACTGAGGGTGGTTTTTGACAAGTGATTGATTGTTGTGGTTTTCCGCGCTAATAGTTATTCTTATTTGTAAAGGCCTACTTTGAGAATATTGAAGTATTTTAACATATCAGTTATATATATATGTATATATATATACAGTTTATGATCTTACCAATTAAATTAGGCCGTTAGTAGCAAATGTGCTAAACCTATAGATATTAATAAAAATGTCAAAAGAGAAGTTTTCCTAGCACTCAATGAACCAACATACAATAATATTTTCTAGCGCCTGTAAACTAGACTGTATCGGGTCGAGCACATGCGCTTGAAAAATAGAACCAGTTCTACCTTTCAAGCGTGGAGAGTTAGCCAGTACTAATGTACCGTTTCCCAGGGGACATCCGAATGTACTAATCGTACATCCTTTCCGTGGAGGCTCTTTCCAGGTCCCGATGAGATGAGATGATGGTGATAGTGAGTGTGAGAGTGTGGAACCACTGTAAACACTTTTAAACCTAATTAACCAAACCCTGGTGACCGTTGGGATAGTTTCCCCTTTCGCGAAAAATAACCACCGTACCAGCCGGGAATCGAACACGGGACCCTTAGACTCGTGACCAGGTTCAATGACCCCCTAACCCACGGCCTCTCAGAGGTAATATTCAGTCAGTGTCGTTAAGTTTTGAATAAAAGTGTTCGCAAGGAGGAGTCTTATAAACACTCACCCATTACTATTGTACTTAGAATATTTTATAAATTTAATAAGGGTCCACCTGGTACGGTGGTTGAATTGTCTAAGGCGTCAGCCTCACCATAGACTATGACTGCCGATGACGGGAAGATAGGGGATAGAATCCCGGTTGGGTGTACTTAGATTGGGTTTTTTTTCCCCCAAAATTGTTTTATACTCTCCTTCCACGTAAATGCGTGCACACTTCCTTTAAATTCAACCTTCCAAATCCCTAACCCACTAGCGTAATTAGTGCATATAGGTAGGTCTATAACCCCAACAATAAAATAATAAAATTATTGGATTAGATTAGGTTGGTTAGTATGTAAACACGATAACTCAAAAATTGAAATATAGGGTGTCCGTTAATGAACGAAACAAGCGGTGTTGCCATATTTGGCTCAGAGACTACGCACAATGGCGCGCTTTTAATGCACCTACCTGTAGGCTTTTAATATTATCCAAAGCAGGTAATCAAATTAGGACTCTGTCCTTTCAGTACGTAGGTAGCCGAAAAAAAGGGTTTCTGTGTGGAAGTGTTAACAAAAAGGATGTTCAAATGAAGATGATTTATAAAATAACTATTTTTAGCGAGCTTACCTCGGTAGTTTTGGGGTAAAGTGCTCGTCTCAGGGCAAGATGTTCGTGAGTTCAAACCTAACCGGGATTGATGGATTTATCTTGAGCTATAAAAATACGTAGCGCAACTTCCTTCGGAGTAGAAGTAAAGGCGTTGGTCCCATGTCGATTGTGGTATGTAAAAGGAACTCTAGAAGATATGTTAAAAATACCTTTCCCGACAAAATTGGTTAAGCCCTTTCGCTCTTGCTCAGAGTAATTATCATTCTCGTCGGTTTATAATCAGTCGGTTCAGAAAGTGTACGTTAAATACCTTTAAAAAAACTATTTTTTTAGCGATAAAACGGGTGCGCCCTATAAGTTATTTCTTTCAACCTTCTGGGAATTAGATCTCACCCGCCCAGCCTTGCGAACGAACGCGTAATCCACATTGGACTTGATTGCGAAACATAAAAGCATGTCAACTCGTATGAAAGCCCAGTTCAAGGTGAAACTCTGAATGGCCCCCTAACTAGTCATCTATTGACTCAAATGAACATGGTTTTAATTAACATTTGTTAATTAATTAACAGCAGTTGAGAAACTTCTTTTTTTAAAGTATAGACTTATGGATCAGTGAGCATTAAAAATGGAAGCCTGAACACACACAAAGCAATGCATAATCTGTTACACAGTAGCTCCATGACTTCTTTGGTGCTGACTGACAGCTCACAGCTGACTTCTGACAGTCAACATTTAGGTATATACCTAAATTTTTGTAGGGATACATAATTTGGTCTGGTAACTTTTCAAAGCCATCAGCTGTCAGCTGTGAACTGTCAGTCAGCACCAAAGAAGTCATGGGGCTACTGTACATATGCCTTCAGTAAAGTTGGGGAGGGGAGACGAGAGAAAAGGTCCGTGTTTTTGCTGATTTTTATCAAAAAATGTTTGCCAAAATAAAATTTAAAATATTGCTCCAGTAGAAACATAAAGTTTAATTTTCTTCACATGGTGATATCAACAGTTTTTTATATTTATCAAGGATGTCCTGGAATTTAATGACAAATTTTCTATTAATTTAAAAAGTTTCTCATCAAATTACTCTATGATCATGAAAGATATTCAACAACTGTTGATATCACCATGTGAAGAAAATTAAACTCTGTATATAATGAGGGTGACCTGGTGGTCTAGGGGTAAGGTGTCAGACTTCTGTGCTGGGGGGTCCGGGGTTCAATCCTCGGTCCCGGCACAGATTTATCTGATTGCCAAACCCTTCCTTCACCTCTGACAAGACGTGTATTAATCACAACTTGTGAATGTGAGGAATGCCAGGCCTCCACCGTGGTTCGGATCCTACGTTAAACTGTAGGTCCTCCATTTCATCTCACAATCACCCTACCATTACACATTAGCGTAAGGGCGTATAGGCCGAACGGGTAGTAAGACGCGGTGCTAATAATAATGATATGTATATACTGGAGCAATATTTAATATATAATGCTATAAACACTTCATTTTCCTTGCGTTCACTATATCCCCACTGAATAACAGTGTGACTCGCACCGGTGGGCACGCGGACAACGTTGTCAGTCTAATCTTTTTTTTATTTTGTGGCAAAAAAGACGCATGAGGGGGTTTCAAATCCAGTGTCAAACGTTCCATAGTGGCTCTTCCTAAAAAAAAAAGTTTCACAGTCTCCTTCCACTCAAATACGGGTACACTTCCTCTAGCGCAGTGATTCTCAACTTCCAACTCTTGGCACAGTGAACAAGGCGCTAAAATTATTAAGGTAGACCATCAGGTTTTTTAAAGTAAAATTTTATGGGAAATTCACTTTCAAGAGAACCAGAGCAAGATTCCACTAACTTCAACATAAAATGTCACCCGTTTTGGCGGCCACGTGGTCTAACGCGCTACTCTCGCAGTAGACTAGACTATCGATGACGGGGAGATCGAGGTTCGAATATCGGTCGGGTATACCGAGGGGCTGTTTTTCCAAAATGATTTTCTACTCTCCCTCCACGCGGGTACAATTCTTATAAATATAATCTTCCTATTCCCTTAAAACCATTAGCGTAATTAGTACACAAGTGGGTAACCCGAACGGGTAGTAAGTCACGGGGATAAAAATAAAAATTCTTGTCTAGTTTAAGACTGACGCCTAATACAACGTGACCACCAGGCCAAGCTCGGGAAAAATCTTCCCCTTCCCTTTTATTTAGGTTGGGAAGGGGTGTGGGTTTAGGGTTTATCGTAGATATTGTGTTCATTTATAAAGATGGAAATAGTTTTATTTTTTATCACCTCGTCTTACTACCTGTTCAGGTTATACGCATATATAATAATTACTCTAGCGAGGTAGGTATGAGGAAGGAAGTATTTTAGAGGTAATGTACCCACATTTGCGTATAAGGCGAGTGAGGAAACCATTTAAGAAAAAGCACCCTCAGTAGACCCGCCCGGGATTCAAGCCTCGACCACCCATTTATCAACAGGACACGAAAGTGACGTCATAAGAGACCATTCAGCCACTGAAAGCAGGTGTGATGTATTCATTTAAGACTTTTAGTAGAGCAATTAATATTAATGGCCTTCTTTGAGTAATAAATGTATCCGTTAGTAAATTAGTTTACTTGTTTACTGACATGAAAGATGAAACCACAATTAATTCAGCCACTGATGTCACTGAATAATAATATTTGAATTACGGTACAATCATGAATAAACTCAAAACAGGACTTAAATTGTGTGTAATCCAGTTTTCAAAATATTTTAAATATTAAAAAATAAATAAAACATATTTGTGCACCCATCAGGTCTATCTGCATAATTACACTAATACGGCAAGAGTAAGGAAGGTAGGATTTTATAATAAATGTACCCACATATGCGTGAAGGGAGAAAATGGGAAGGCATCAAAGAAAAATAAACACCGAAAACCCGGCCGGTCATTCGGACATAGAGCTCGCCAACACCAGCGAAACAGACAAGACGAGGTTAACGCCTTAGCCCAAGTGTTTCTTGGCGCGAGGGCTTTAATGAAAATAAGAATTCAATCTTCATAAGTATTTTTTCTTATCTAAATCGTCCTGTTAAAATTTGATATATTAATAAAAATAGCAAGAGTGTTTTTTTAATAAAATTCAACAAAATTATTTTGTTTATCATTATTACCGTTCGGGTTGTAGTAGTAATAATTACGCTAATGTGAATGGGATAAGGATGGTTGAATTTAGAAGAAATGCATCGACATTTGCGTGGAGATAAAGAGTGAAATTTATTTAGAAAAAAAAAACACGATCAATACACTCGATAAGGATTCGAACTCCATTCTCCCTGTAATCTGTAGACCAGTCTATATTGCAAAAGTGACGTCTTTGGCCAATCGACTTACAAAGCGGGTATCATGGTTATTAATGGATTAATATAAGGGATAAGGATAAAGAAAATATATTTGTGAAAATTAGCGTGGGAAAAACCACAGTGAAAATTCGCATGTGGAAAGTAATAACTCACACGGTCGGGAAACAAACCTTGAACATCCTGTCACCAGCAACACAGTCTATTGCGAGACATAACGCCTTATACCATATGACCACCGGAACGGGTGGTTTTTCTAAATACATAATACAACAGAGTATACTATAAACGCTAACATTCATAATCAATATCAATAAAGTCTGACACCTTAGCTCAGTCGGTAGCGCGTCTCTCAACTGAGATGAGGGTCCCGGGTTCGATTCATGACATGGCAAAAAAAAATTTAATCATAGATGAAATGTGAGTTTTCCCTTTGACAGTGATGAATTACCAGCAGGGGAGCTGGGTGTTGTGTGTGATCTAGATTTAAGTTGCCTTATAAGTCGGTTCAGAAAGTGCACGTTAAATAACTCAAATAAGTGAAAAAAATATATATCAATCAAATATTTGATATTTGTCGGCGAAATTGACCCCAAAAAAAATGCGCTAAATTTATCTTATCAGACTATACAAACACTCGAAGTTTTAGGTTTTTTTTAATACTGTCCGCCCAGACTATCCACGTTCTTATCAAAAATTAATACTAAGATAAAACACTCCAGCTACACTCCAGACTTTACCAAACCACGAAATTAAATAGTTATAATTTAAAATAAAAATTGGTTCTTTTTTTTTATCACCACGTTTATCTTTTCAGGCTAGACTCATATAAGATAATTACTCTAACGGTGTAGGGATGAGGAAGGAAGCATTTTGGGGGCTAATCCACACGCATCTGCATGGCAGGAGAGTGGGAAACCAAGTTAAAAAAAACCACCCTCAGTAGACCCGACCGGGATTCGAAACCCCGATCTCCTCGTCTTCAGCAGGCCAGGCTAACATGAGAGTGACGCCTTAGACCATTCGAACACTGACACGGTTCTCTGCAGTTAGTAAAAACAATCACAGCTTTGTCTACTTCTCCACAAAACCTGCGTGGAGGAACCAACCAAATTTTCAAAACCAACATACAGTACTCAAATCAATTTGCAAAAGCCTAAACCATAAACAATGATTAAATACCTTAAGTAAGATGGACTCTGCCCCGCCCCCTCAATCCACACCCCTATCGTAAGTAGACTTAAGTAAATATTGCCCCCGTTTCCCCCAAAATCTTACGTAACTTAAGGACGGCACCTAGTGATGATCAGAGGTTTAAATTTTACGTTTCAAAACATTAAGGGTTAACATAAATACAGTTAGTATAAATTGCTGCGCCACTCAAACAGATTCTGTTCTAAATTTTCGTCGAACATGTGAATCAAGGTTTAGAATAAATCAACGCATCGCATGTATACTTTAGTCATTCATGGTTCAACTAGATCAATAATTACACAACATTGTCAGTCATTTATTAACATCGTTATGGCCGTTAAGAAGTTCTAACGATCTTCTTTACTCTGCAATATGGTGGTAATGGGGTTTTTCCTAACTCATATTAAGTAAAGAACATAAATAAAGGTCTTACTAACTAAGAAGTCATCTCGAGAAATATATATTCTATGAGTAGCCCCCCTCCCCCAACCACTAAATGGTTCTTTATTCACCTGCCATAAAAATTCGGTAACACTTATTCTAAATTCCTCCTACCTCGTTAGTGTAAGAAGCGGATAATCTGAAGGGGTTGGTAGCTAAGATGCGAGTCATGAAAAAAAAAATCTGCACTGCGTCTTACTACCCGTTCGGGTTATACGCACTTACGCTAATGTGTGATGGTAGGGTGATTGTGAGATGAAATGGAGGACCTACAGTTTAACGTGGAATCCGAACCACGGTGGAGGCCTGGCATTCCACACATTCATAAGTTGTGATTAATACACGTCTTATCAGAGGTGAAGGAAGGGTTTGGCAATCAGATAAATCTGTGCCGGGACCGAGGATTGAACCCCGGACCCTCAGCACAGAAGTCTGACACCTTACCCCTAGACCGCCAGTTCACTATATATACTCTTATGTAGAGCCTACTAATTACGCAGATTGTTTTAGGGATTAGGAAGGTTTAATTTAGAAGAAGTGCAAGCACATTTGTGTGGAGAGAGAGTGGAAAACCATTCAGAAAAAAACCTTAATACATCCAGACCGGGATCGAAACCTCGCTCTCCCCATCCATGGCAGTCTAGTCGAACACGGGGGTAGCGCGCTAGACCAAGCTGTCACCAAATAGGGCTCCCCCATGTTAATGTAATTCAGTTTTATTCGGCGAGATTTATAGATTTTAATTTTGTTTATAGAGATAGATATAAACAAAAGTTTACATTGGAACGGTATGTAAAAAAAAAAATCGAAAGCCATAGGCGGCGCAGCGCCGGCACATAAAAGTGAATATATAAAAAAAACATCGCCGGTAGTATTTAAAGGTATTTTACTAGTATAAAGCCACATGGCTGACTCACACACTAACTCACTGACATTAATGTCTACCCACTTCCAGATGAGCTAGAAACTTGAAATTTGGCAAGCTTATAGCTTCTAGCCTGTAACCGATGGGAAAATTCCAAAAAGTTAAGAATTTTAATGTTTAACCCCTGAAAATAATTCAAAATGGCGTAGCAACTTTAAAGTCGGTGCGGTATATACAATACCGGTAACTTTAAGTTGTTACGTTCAAAACATTACATTAGTTTGGATCCACTTGCAAAGAAAACTCACTAGGGGTTTGGGGGCGGAGCAAAGCGAGTCTTATCTATAAATATAAACTTTTAATCATCGTTGAGTCTATTTAACTTTTATATCGTGGGGGTGGGGGGTCTACGAGGTAGACTTATAGGTGGGGGAAGAGGAAGGTTAGCTGGGAAAGTAGGCTGTTTTACAATTTTATCAGGGCAAAACCCAGATATTCCACTGGAGGTTGGTGACATTTTACTTAACATTTCCTTTAAAAGGTAAATAAGTGACACCATTCCGTAATCAAGCTAAGTAATGAAGGTTATTAGTGGAATAATGTGAAACAAAACCACCTTTTTTTTTAAAACTACTTTAGTTTGCGAGGTGAGTGTGTTATTGGGTGGGTGTCCTCCGCAAGGTCACGTGTCTCATATCAATATGTGGAAACCATCAGATATATGTGAGTGCTAGACTTTTGACTCATTCAGGATAGGAGGGGGGAAGAGGGGTACCGGGGTTATAGTACAATGTTCATATTAAGGGCATCATCATCTGACAGCTAGAAAAGTTACTAGATCTACTCCCACGTATTCTTATAAATCAAATCTTGTGATATTCAGCTGTCACTTTTAATAGACATTTTCATTAACTATAAAATAGTACTAGTAATATATTGATAATGAGGTTTCGTGAATGATTAATACCCGTAGTTACTAATAGTAATCAGGTAATTAATTAGTGTAAAAGAAGCATATAAAACACGAGACTAAATTAAAGCAAAAAAAAAAAATTACTTCCCAATAAAATAATCAGAACAGTGGTGCCAGACAGGGCTACCAATTGGTACAGCTATAATTTACCTTTTTTATCCAATATAATAGACCATAGTAGGTAGCATTGGCCTCAAAAATTTACAACATGTTTTATCTGCTTCAGTGGCCGCATGGTCTAAGGCTTCATTCTAGCAATAGACTAGAGCAGACACTCGATGGCCAGAAGATCGGGGTTTGAATTCCAGTCAGTTGTATTTATGTTTAGTCAGTTGTATTTATGTTCCCCCCCCCCAAAAAAAACTTATCCATTCTTCTTCCACGCTAATGTGGGTACACTTCCTCTAAATTCATCCTTCCTCGTCTTATTATTTTAGCACCGCGTCTTACTATCCGCTTGGGTTATACACCTATATACTAATTACAATAATGGTTTAGAAAGTAAGAAGGTTTAGTCGAGAGGAAATGCACCAACCTCTGCGTGGAAGGAGAGTGGAAAAACATTTAATAAAACCTGCCTCAGTGCACCCGACCGGGATCGAACCTTGATCTCATCTTTGACAGTCAAAGTCTACTGCGAGAGTAGCGCGTTAGACCCCGCAGCTACCGAAGCGAGTCCCATCCTAGCTCATTAGCGTAATTAGTATATATGCGTATAACCTGAACAGGTAGTAAGACACGATAGTCTATTACGAGAGTGACGTATTAGACCAATAGTTATCAAATGGGATTCCGTGAGACGATTATGTGAAGTGGCGGTAAAAACATTATTAATACACCTAAATTTGTATCCTAAAAATTCATAAACATCCATCTCATTAGCAACATTTTTAGTTTAATAGTTTAATAATTAGTTTAATAACGACAAGAAAATTAAATGACTTTTCAACTTATTAAAATATACATACAAAACAGTATTAAAAAGTGAAAAAAGCTATGGCTACACGAGCTGCACCGCACCGCATTGTCTAGCCCGTTAGCTAATAATTAAGAAGAAGAATGTTTGTTGTTCAATAAGTTGTTGTATATAATATTGTTAATCTTGTACGTAATGTTTGAAACAATGACTACAGCATCACACGTGCAACGGCTGTGAAAGAAATGCCTAGTTATACCATGAAAACAAAGTTCGGAAGCTCCCGAACATTTTATTTCCGGTGGTAGGTGGCTACACGGAGCCGCACCGCAAAAGTGCGTAGCAATGCTCTCTCGACGATTCGTCCGCGCCGGTGCGGTGTGGTGCGGACTCGTATAGCCGATCCTAAGTTATATTATACTCTTCATTTTATGCAAAATATGTAATATAAAAATGTAAGGAATAAATTAATTTTTGTTTTATATTCTAAGTTATAACATTATCTTAATACTCAAATATACACTTTTTATTTAAAGCTCACAAACTTTTAGTATAGTTGTAGAGTAAAAGGGAATGATACATGAACAAAGAGGGTTTCCTCAGAAGGTTTCGTAGCTTTTATTAGGGTCCCGTGGGATTCAATAGTTTGAGAACCACCGCCTTAGATCATGTGGCCACTGAAGTGGGTTACCATCTATTTAATAAATCCTTACCCGCTTTGGTGGCTTACACGCTTCTTTCGCAGACTGCAGATGACGGGGGAGATCAAGGTTCAAATCTCTAATCCCTAAAACCATCGGCGTAATTAGTACATAAGCTTATAACCAGACACGGGTGCTAAAAATATTTACTATCTCCTTGGCTGGTGCAGAGACAACATAACACGTGACACTTCCCTTTTCCTCTTATCATGACGCGTTAACTAATGTTATCATATGACCATCACGTCATCCCACCTGCTCTATCTTCTTGAATAACAGCCGAAATCGCATTCGTGACGATCCTGAGTCGTCTTCAGAATAACAACAGTTCATATGACTCACATTCTTAGTCTAGGAAAGTAGCAAAAAAAATAAAAAATTCACGGTGATGGTGAAGGACGGGCGGAAGGAAGGACTTTTGTGTCTTTTTAACCTACCGAAAGGTGGCAGACATTTAAAATGGTGGCCTGGCTTCCGCAGCACATATATTTATTAATTCTTTAAATGTCAAGAGATAAGGTAAACGGACCTGTAATTTATCTGCGCGATTACTAGTTTTGTTTCTAAGACTATTATGGAAAAATAAATAATGACGTTAAAAAACCACAAGACGTGGCTATTTTATTATTATTATTATTATTATTATTATTATTATTATTAGCGCCGCGTCTTACTACCTGTTCGGGTTATACGCACTTACGTTATTGTGTAATGGTAGGCTGATTGTGAGATGAAATGGAGGACCTACAGTTTAACGTGGGATCCGAACCACGGGGGGAGGCCTGGCATTCCACACATTCACAAGTTGTGATTGATACACGTCTTGTCAGAGGTGAAGGAAGGGTTTGGCAATCAGATAAATCCGTGCCGGGACCAAAGATTGAACCCCAGGCCCCTAGCGAAGAAGTCCCGACACTTTACCCCTAGACCGCCAGGTCACCTACGACGTGGTTCTTCTTGCACGTGTACGACCGCAAATGTATTGTATTCTATTCAAAATCAATCACATCAAAGCTAATTTGGACCCAGCCGGGATCCAAACCAAAGCCTATTGTCAGGAGAAATCCTCTAAAATTTAAACTCCAAAAAACTTATTCGGCCTATTTAACAAACAAAAAATTAATAATTTATAAATTGTATTGTTACTTTATATTAAAGCTCCAAGATGTTACTTTAATGGTGTTCTCCCAAGATTGTACAGATGGGGGAAATTGCAGAACAAGTAACAATAATAATAATAATAATAATAATAATAATAATAATAATAATAATGTCATGTCTGGGCTACATTAATTAATCTGCAGCCCAGTAATGGAAAGTATAGCCAGTAATAATGGACCGTTTCCCTGGAGAAGCCCGAATGTACTAATTTTACATCCTTTCCGTGGAGGCTCTTTCCATGTCCCGATGAGATGAGGTGATGGGGATAGTGAATATGACGGGGGGTAGGGGGGGAGCCGATGAAGATCTTAACCTTACTTACCCGCCTCGGTGGCGTAGTTAGCTAACGCGTTGGTCTCGGGGTTGAGCTAGACTACCGAGGACGGGGAGATCAAGAATTGAAGCTCGCTCGGGTGAACTGGGGGGTAGTTTTTCCTAAATGGTTTTTCCACTCTCCCTCCACGCAAATGCGGGTTCACTTCATCAATACTCAACCGTCCCAATTTCTAACCCATTAGCGTAACTGGTACTTAAGCTTATAACCCTAATGGGTAGTAAGACGCGGTGCTAAGTATTATTACTTAACCTAACTTAAGCCTAAATAACCAAATCCTGGTGACCTTCCGGGGAAAATACCCAAGGTACCAGCTGGGAATCGAACCCAGGACCTCTAGATCAGCAACCAGAGGCTCTGATCACTATACCACGAGGCCGGCTACCCCATGATTGTACAGGTAGTGAATTTATAAAAATAAGTAGTATTAAACCTGCTCCGGTGGACGTATGGTCTGACGCGCTACTCTGGCGGTAGACTCGATTGTTGATGACGGGGAGATCGAGGTTCGAATACAGATCAGGTGTACTGAAGTTTTTTTCCAAAATTGTTTTCCACTTTCCCTTTATGCAAACGTGGGTACACTCCCTATAAATATAACCTTCCTAATCCATAAACTCATTAGGTATGATGTTGATAGAACAGGATAAATGGAGATGAAGTTATGGGCACACGAAATAAGATTTTTTCTAATAATATTGTCATATTGGGCACGCGTTCTGCTTTCAAAATGGTTCACCAGCCTTGCCAGCAGTCCACTCACAGGTTGAAACCTATTGTATGAGCTGCCTTGCCAGCAGTCCACTCACAGGTTGAAACCTATTGTATGAGCTGCCTTGCCAGCAGTTCACCACAGATTGATCCCCTATTGTATGAGCTGCCTTTCCAGCAGTCCACCACAGGTTGAAACCTAGTTTATGAGCTGCCTTGCTAGCAGTCCACTCACAGGTTGCAACCTAGTGTATGAGCTGCCTTGCCAGCAGTCCACCACAGGTTGAAACCTAGTGTATGAGCTGTCTTGCCAGCAGTCTACTAACAGGTTGAAACCTAGTGTATGAGCTGCCTTGCCAGCAGTCTACTCACAGGTTGAAACCTAGTGTATGAGCTGCGTGCGCCGTGCAAGTGAAATCAACACCACTGATAAAATATTCTTTTGACGATAATCGTGCAAGGCCCACACGCGCTTTTTTTTTTTAATCTCCAAGAGAAAGTGGAAAACTACCTCTGTTGTCTATTGGTCAAGAGTTCCTGGCTATAGATTCAAAGGTCCCGGGCCCGATCCCCGGCGCTCCCAGATTTTTCCGTGAAACATTGGGGTCTGTAACGGGGTCAAACTCAGCCCCGTGAGGACAAATGAGGATCTATTTGAATAAATAAGTAGCAGCTCTGCTCTATAAAACTGAGGTTAGCGACAGGAAGGTTTGTTGTGCTGACCACATGACACCCTCTATCCGTAAATGTCGGCACTATCTTCGCCAACATGCTGCGGGTCGCTCGGGCCGGTATGGGGCTCATGGGCTGACGTCATGGAGGGAAAGGGGAACAATCAATGGTTCATATATGTGTAGGGTTATTCAGAGCTCCAGGTAGGA
The DNA here is from genome assembly GCA_902155825.1 of Timema genevievae. NCBI lineage: Eukaryota > Metazoa > Arthropoda > Insecta > Phasmatodea > Timematidae > Timema > Timema genevievae. The sequence continues at coordinate 26,302 of CABFWO010005652.1, read as the reverse complement.
TATACGGAGTGACAAGACATTCTCCACTCGGTGAACTTGGGATCAGTGACGCCAAATGGTGGCGCTACGAGACGTCAAAGTTGACTCAATGTGCACCTGGGGGGCTAGGCAACACGCGCGGCTCGCAACGCAAACTAGCACGAGGCCCCCACTACTCCATTCCTTGACACACACGATGGGTTAGAGATAGGGTAAACTCGCTTTTGCAGAAAAACGCGAAAAGAAAAAAAAAAAGGTCGAAAATAGGGTATTTATAAGTTTTCTTTGCGTTTCATGGCATTTGAAAGTGTTTAAAGCGATTTTTATTTCGCGAATTAACGCGAAAAACGTTATTTTGAGAGTATTTTAGCTAAATTATTCTATTTAGCAAAATAGATGCGAATTCCCTGAAAATGTTGTGCATTTAAATAAAATGCTGAGAATTTCTATAAAACGATGTTTTTCAGCGGAAATAAGTGATTAAAAAATCATTGAGTTTCACTCGTCTGTGTGCTTCAGCTCGGGTTTTACTTGCATCCTGTGCTTTCCACAGCCCATCCGGCTAATCGCCACATTCCGTTAGTCGTTGCTTTTATCATAAATCCTTTGTAAAGGCTCTAAAAACATTGAAGAAAGACATTTTTACCTATTTTGCTACAAAATGCTAAATTATGCCACAAAATGCTAAATTATGTTCAAAACGCTAAATTTCCAATAATTAATGCTAAAAAAACTGAAAATTAATGCTATTTTACCCTATCTCTAGCGATGGTGCCTGTTGTCAAGCAATTCAATGGCCTGTTACTAGTCATACATTCACGCCACACTCCACTTGTTATGTGCTGAATAATGATGTGTTGCCTACCCCTAAGGCGTAGACAGCCACCAAATTTGACGTCTCGTAGCGCAGCCATTTGATGTGGAAAAAAGAGAAACATTAATAGTTTTAAGAATAAAAGAGCACGTATTACACGGTGTATGAATGTTGTTGAAGCGAAGCGAGTATGCAAGGATAGAGAAGAATGAAGAAATCTAGTAGTAAGAAGTTTTTTTTTAGCTATATGTACAGTTTCTAGTCTACTCCGTAAGGGACCGGCGTTATTATGTATTTATGTATGCAATAGTTTCACTAATTTTAGTAAAATTAGTTTCGAATTAGGACTTTTAATTACAAAAAGAAAATTAAGATTAAATAATTTTCATAATTTTTCCAGTTCCATGATCTAACAATCATTCTTTTAGTAAAATTTATTCTCTGTGTAAGGTTTTGAATTTGATGAAATTAAATAAGACAGTATAACATTCCCGAATAGTGTATTTCTACAACTTTAGTAAAAATGGAAAGTGAGTCACATTGTCAGGTAATTAGATACTATTTTAAGCCATACACAATAAAATGCAACATTTATCGATGATGTGACAATAAAGACAAATCTCAAACACTAATGAAGAAGCAGAAACACACTAAGCACAATAATAACAATAATAATAATAATAAAAAAGATAAAACATAATAGGGCAATGGAGATAAAATCCATTATCTGCAGGTACTTTGAAAGAATTGAACTAAATATATTATGTTTATTGTTGGTATAATCTAACAAGGGACAGATACCAAACTTTTACTGTTATCAATGACAAATTCAAATAAATGATAGAATATATCAATCACATTCATTTAAAAAAATAATTATTACACACAAACATACAGCAAGTTAAGTTTGGAACCGAGGACGAAACTGATGAAATGCAGAAACGTGAACTCTTAGGAAGATGAAAAACAAATACTTGGAGAGCTTTGAAATGTGTAGCTGGAAAATACTTGAGAATAATCAGGTAGACTGACAGGGTGACAAATGAAGTCCTAAGAAGAGTGGGTGAGAAGAGAACCATTTAGGATGTAATCCTTCGGTACAAAGTAAACTGGATCGGACACATCCTTAGGAGGAACTGTCTTCTGCAAGATGCCATAGAAGGAAAGGTTGAGGGAAAGAGGAGCTTAGGAAGAAGGAGGATTAAAATATCGGGTGAATTGGACTTGAAGGAAAGAAGAAAATTCTGGGAGCTGGAGGAGGCAGAGGACAGGACGCATTGGCGGTCTAAGTTCACTGACACTGACTGTCGTAAGACAGAAATTTAAAAAAAAATGCATACACGTATTTGGAAAGTAATTCAAGTGAAGATTAAAAACGCAATGTATACAGGAAATTCTTGCTATAATTTAGTTTGTAAGCAGTTATCTTGTCTGTCTCAAAATATTAAACTTGAAAATATACAACCCTAAATCCTACCCGTTGTTCTTTACGGAAGTGATAAAATAAATTGAGAGTGTTTGAGAACAAAGGGTTGAGAAAAATATATCTGGTCCTAAGGGATGAACAAACTTGAGAATGAAGAAAGTTACGTATCGAAGAACTTATTCGCCAACAGGACTCAGGATAACCAAGGCTGGTCGGTAAGTTGGTCATATCTCGGGTGTGTGTGTACACAACATTTTAGTTGGGAAACCTTAAGGTGCGGCAGAAGGGAGCGCAAGTAATTTTACAGTTCTTATATAATTGACATTTTTTGGCCAATATAAATCAAATATTTCTCCAGTAGCAACATAGAGTTTAGTTTTCTGCACGTGCTAATATCAACAGATTTGGAATATTTGTCAAGGGTGTCCTGGAAATTTGTCAAAACCTTTTAAATAAATATAAAAAGTTTTGACAAATTTCCAGGACATCTTTGACAGATACTCAAAATCTGTTGATATTAGCACGTGGATAAAACTAAACTCTATGTTGCCACTGGAGAAATATTTGATTTATTTTGGCCAAAAAAAATGTAATGCCATAAAAACTGTAAAATTACTCGCGCTCCCTTCTGCCGCACCTGAAAATACAAGACCACCTGATATATTCAAACATCGATTGAAGGATAATGTGAAAATGTATTTAAAGGAGGTTGGGTGTCAGGCTAGGGATTGGGTCTGAAGTGTCTCAGGATATGTTTGAATGGCGAGCTAACGTTCTGTGGGTTCCTTGAGGCCAGATAATTATTTAGTTAAGTATATATAATACTAATAGTTTATCCAGAGGACGTGCTACCAGTGAAAAATGTTGGAGAGACCACGACGGACACAAAATATCGGTCTGGGAAGAAGGTTTAATTCTGACAAAATGACAAAATATCGATTCAGAAAAAAAACACGGTCGTTACTAAATGCCACAAGTTGTGACATACGGTCACATATAAATGAGTCAGATATATTTGTGTCACAGTCAAGGCCGTAGTCAGGGGGGGGGGTTTCGGGGTT
>CABFWO010005652.1:0-22577 GCA_902155825.1 Timema genevievae | reverse complement strand
TTTTTTTTTTTTAGACAAATGGAAATGGAGAGTGAGGGCTTTGGCGGCGACCAATGAGGTTGTGTATTAATTTCTGTAGTGGAAGTACAGGGTAATTACTTGTGGGGGTGAATCTGGGATTGAGCTCAACATGGGTCGAGTCGTGGACGTAAGGGAAACTGTTTGGCGCGATCAAAAAGGGATTTTTATTTTGCATCTTATTTCTACGGTTGTGGGAGAATAGGGGTGGACACTGGGCAAGGCAATTGGCAAAAAGGACGCGTGTTAAGGAAAAATATGCCTACCAGCGCACGCAAATGTTTCTACATTCAATATATCTGTGCCCCCCACCCCCCTCTTTTACCATTTATAAATTCGTGATTGGTCGTCTCTGATATAAAAGTCGCAATTTAGACCATCTTTAGTAGATAGCTTGCCTTAGACTTTATATATTATATATTATACTATTTTAGAAAGTAGCTACAGTTGACTTATTATCAATATGAAGACACTCTTTAAAAAAATTAAGAAATAAAAATTAGCTACCTTTTTTTTAAGCACCGCGTCTTACTACCCGTTCGGGCTATACGACTATGTACTAATTACACTGATGTGTTAAGGATTAGGAAGGTTTGATTGAGATGAAGTGCACTCACAATTACGTGGAGGGAGAGTGGAAAACCATATAGGAAAAAACCTCAATGCACTTGAGCACGATCGAACTCTGATCTCCTTGTCTTCGGCAGTCCAGTCTAACACGAGAGTAGCGCGCTAACCACGCGGCCACCGAAGCGGGTAGCTACCATTTGCTTTTTAAATGAAGGTCATCTTAGAAAAAAATTATAGTGCAGCTATCATTGGCTTTATATATAATAGATCTATGTATACATACATACTTTATAGCATTAGGAAGTCAAAAGCACTCTCATATATTCATTCGCCAAGCCATATATGATCTGCAAGACCATGTTGCATTTCTGTCAACTTTGGCAGTCAAAATTTTCATAACAAACCATTTTTTAAATTTTTTTAAAAGCGTTTTTACGTTATTGAAATATAAATATGAAACTAACAGTTGGGATATTTATTTTTTGTATTAGCGACTTCTATAGTTCATTTAAAAATTATTTACAAACGAGAACTTCTAAAAAGCTGCCTTCTCTTCTTAAATTAAGATGGCGAACAGGGAGAAATAAGCACGGTTGATGACGTCATACAGACAGTTTTCGGTCGTGTTCATTCGCATGTGTTTACAAAATAGAAACGTTCTATTTTGAAACTAATATATATTTTTTTGCTTTTCCTCTAAGCTATAAAAAAGCATTTATTTATTTTGGTGGCCAGTTATAACAAGATAGAAGTATGAATGTAAAACTTTCTAATTTATTATTTAATATATCATCGTAAATCTTGTTGCCACAACCGCAAAACTATAAACATGATAGTTTTATTAATATTTTTTGCTCTTTCAATAAATTGTAAGAAAGCTATCTATATAATAATTCTTAATTAAGTATTATAAGAAGCAGCTGATAGCACTTTTGATTGATAATATAGTATTAATAAGCAAATAATTATTTCCATATAGGTTGACATTAGTTACTTTCAGCCAATGTTTGCAATAAATATCTTCTGCTAATTGTCAGTTAACACTATTCCTACGCTGGTTAGACTGTAGCTAAAGATCTAGATAATAGATACCTAGAATTTAGTATACGAGTATTGATTTGACCTTATGACGTCAAAGATGGAAGCTTCTTTCTTAGTATTTGACTAAAATCGTACCTTGAAAACACTTTTAGAAGATTTTTTAAAAATGTGCACTACGTTCATCCTGAAACTCTACAGAAACACGTTCGAACATAAACAAAAATTTTCAAATTTTTTAATGTTCAAAATTCAGTCAAAACTAATCTACTCTTAATTTGAAGGGTAGGAAAAAAACCCACCCCAAGGTACTATGATAAAAACATCTGATATCCATTTTGAGCAAGATTTATCAAACCGTTTCAGTTTGTAGCCCCAGGGAAAAAGTTTTTAAGACCCACTTTTTTTTTGAGAGGGGGAGAGGGGGACGGGGGCCTCGGGAAGCAGAAAAAGTCAAGATTCAACATAACCTCGAGGAGGAAAAAAAAAGTTTTCACAAGTATGATACTTTCTCTATATCACGAAGTTTTTTTGCACCGCGCCTTACTAGCCGTTCGGGTTACACGCTTATGTACTAATTACGTTAGTGGTTTTAACGATGAGAAAGGTTATATTTATAGGAAGTGTACCTGCATTTGCGTGGAGGGAGAGTGGAGAGCCATTTTGGAATTAAAAAAAACTCAATTCACCCGACCTAGATTCGAACCTTTATCTCTCCCCGTCATCGGCAGTCTAGTCTACTGTGAGAGTAGCGCGTTAGACCAATGCGGCCATCGAAGCGTGTATGATTAAGTTAAAAACGCCGCCTGTGACGTAGCGCCTCCCTACACAGAAGAGCGCACGTGGGTGGCGGCGGTAACAGGAACTATAATTCGAAACCCGTGAATAGTGGGGTAGTCCTTCCCTCCCTACTTGTATAAATCCAGGTGGTACTGATGATACAACACATATGGCCACTTTTCGCTTCACCTCGCCGTAATAACGAAGCGAGAAAACAAACTCGCACTCTACGTTTCTATCACTTTCAGTTTACACGAACTTATAAAATATACGGCCTACACAAATAAACATGCACTGTGTTTAAACAAACACTTTCTGTGCACTTATTTTCCATGTTTCTTCAGTTGCCTGCAAGGAAATTTATAAACTTTAAAGAAAATCTACAATCCAATATTAATAGGAAGCACCTTATTTTTTTTTCCTAGATCTATTTCACGTATTCATACGTCAAGTCATGTGATTTTCGGCTATCATTTTTGATAGATATTATCAATACATATACTTTTTTTTAGCACCGCATCTTACTACCCGTTCCGGTTATACACTTATGTACTAATTACGCCAATGGTTTTAGGGATTAGGAAGGTTATATTTATAGGAAGTGTACACGCAATTGCGTGGAGGTAGAGTGGAAAACTATTTTGGAGAAAAAAACCTAAGTACACCCGACCTAGATTCGAACCTCTTATCTCCACGTCATCAGCAGTCTAATCTACTGCGAGAGCTGCGCGTTAGACCATGCGACCACCGAAGCGGGTATGGGTAAGGTTGAATTCAGAGGAAGTGTACCCGCATTTGCGTAGAGAGATAAATAAACCATTTATGGAAAAAACCACCCGACAAGGATTTAACCTTGATTTCCCCGTCATCGGCAGTCTAGTCTACTGCGAGAGTAGCGCGTTAGACCATGCGGCCACCGAATCGGGTATAAATACATATAAAATAGCATTAATAATATGGTAAAATGTTTTAAATATTTGACTACAAAAAAAGTTCGTAATTGTTACAAGATATGGACGGTAAATATACGAATTTACGTTAACTTACAGCCCTGCAATGGTTGACGAGAGGTTTGGTACCAAGACGATTCTCACAGAGATAGTGTGTTTGTAAAAAAAAAAAAAATGTTCTTGATCACCAAGGCTTATAACAGAGAAGAGACAAATTGTCTAACTAATTCCGAGTGGCTTCAACATTTCTATTTCTTTGCTTGATATGACCAAGAATTTTAACAAGCTAAATATAAAGCTGCAAGGAAAAGTAAATACAGCACTACAAAGATTTCCGAAAATGAATTTGTATATATATTTTTTTTAATGTGAGAAAATTTTAGATCAAAAATCAAGTCGTGAAGCTGAAATAACAAATTGTAAGGTGTTCAGTGTTTTGATCACCAACATTTTAAAGTAATTTAAAGAAAGATTTCAAGACCTAAGAAAATCATGAAGAGACGTTGAAATTTCTATTGCAACCATTAAAGTGCAGTATGAAATTCTTGGATATCGATGCCTTTCCTGTAAGACATATTGCAGATATATAATTTGAGCTTTTGTAAATTAAAAATAAAAGTATATGACCTGTAAACTACAACATACCTCACACCTACTAAGAATAAGTCACAAGACTACATATTAAAAGACTGGAACTCTTTACCTCTTGATTATGCATACTACTGAAGGTTTGCTTTTGTCCTATCGACATTTTTTGGCTCTACATATTGATGCGAACAATCTCTCTCTACTATGCATTACATTAAAAATAAGTATCGAGGCAGGCTAACAGATGAAAGTTTTAGCACAATTAAAAAACACCAAATACACTCAAAATGTGAAAAAGTTATTTGAATAAATTTTAAGTCCAAAAGTCACACTAATTGTTTGCACATATTTACTGTAAGCCTGTTTATAAATTTGTGAATAAATATTGATACTTTTGAAATATCTTGTTTTACGTATCATATGACAATATATTTGTGGTTCATAATATTTTATTTTGCTAATTTGGTTCTTTGATGAAATAAGGTTCCAGACCCTTGATTTAGATTATAATAATTGTATACATTTGAGGGGGGGGGTATTTGAGGGGGGGGGGGATGGAAATTGATAATTGAAATTAGTCCACAAATAATCTAACATTTCAAATTTGCTGAAAATTTTTAACTTGTAAGTTTAGCGGGTCAGGAGCCGTTCACAGGAATCAATTTTAAAAACTTGTTCTTAAAAAAATTAAACGTTTAAGAAAAACTTTTGAATTTTGTACGTGGTTAAAACAGGTAATATGATACTTTTTTTCTGACCACGCCAGGAATCTAAACCGGGACCCTTAGCTCAGTGCAGACACGCTACCGACTGAGCTAAGGGGTTGGACGGTTTATCCTATTGTTTTTCCACTCTCTCTCAATACAAATTAGCTTGCACCCCCTTTAAATTTTACTTTACTTATACCTCCCTTCATACTAAATATGCGGATAGCACGGACGGGTTGTAAGGCCTTGTGCATAAAAAATACAAGTATATGACTATTTTAAACCCTCAGCAACACTTTCCTTTGATAAAAAAAACTCTTCATTTTATTTCTTCTGGCCCAGTTTTTAATTAATTTGAAAAAAAATCAAATCCCAATTTTAAAATTCCTGCTTCAAGGTGCACATGTTCGTGCACAGGGGCTACTAATTTTAAAATTCCAGCTTCAAGGTGCAAATGTTCGTGCACAGGGGCTACTAATTTTAAAATTCCTGCTTCAAGGTGCACATGTTCGTGCACAGGGGCTACTAATTTTAAAATTCCAGCTTCAAGGTGCACATGTTCGTGCACAGGGGCTACTAATTTTAAAATTCCAGCTTAAAGGTGCACATGTTCGTGCACAGGGGCTACTAATTTTAAAATTTCAAAACTCTGCGTGGGGTAGATATCGCGCAATCTTCATGACAGACAGACAGATGCACAGACTCTTCAGTTTATTAATATAGAGGTCAGAGGTTCAGGCTTTTGATCCATAGGTCCCAGGTTCAATTCTTAGAGCATCCAGAATTTTCCTTTGAAACAGTGAGTCTGGAACTGGGCCAAACTCAGCCTTGTGAGGACAATTTAGAAGTTACTTGAATATAGAAGTAGCAGTTCCGCTCTAGAAAACTGAGATAAACGGCCGAAGGTTTCATTGTGCTGACCACATGATACCTTCTATCCGCAAATGCCGACACTATTGTATAGCTTGCTTACGCCATGGAGTTATTTATTATTATATGAATTATGTAATAATACATCCAAAGGCGGATCCAGGTTTTTTTTTTAGCACCACCCATTCGGGTTATACACTTATATACAAATAACGCTAATGGTTTAAGAATGAGTAAGGTGTAATTTATATAAAAATTACCCGCATTTGCGTGGATAATGATAGGGGAAAACATTTAGGGGGGTAAAACCACCCGACCGGATTTGAACCACGATCTCCAGTCATCGGCAGTCTAGTCTATTGTAAAAGTAACTCCTTAGACCATGTGGCCACCGAAACAGGTCCAGGGGTTGTTGTCGAGGGGGGTGTGGTGATTGGTTTTCTTAATGTTCCTTCAAATATAAATTTAATAATATTAATTAATTAAGATTTCTATTTATAATAATTTTAATAATAATATTAATAAAAAGAGAACTTTAAATAATAAAAAAAATTATTAATAAATTTGTAATTTTAGTAAAAAGTCACTCTCACAATAAATGCAATAAATATGTAGGTCTACAAGTCCTAAAAATTTTTAGTAGGTGTTAATAGGAAAAAAAGTATTTTGATATAAATAATAGGGTACTTACAATACTAAACTTAATGTAGCGTTTTAGTTTTAAGCCATTTGCTTTTCTGCACATTAGAGCTATGTTGAAAGAGTTATTGATTATTAGGTCATGTAGGAGATATGGCAAGGGGTGTTAGTCATTCTTTACAACATGAATGTATTGTCCCCCTTGCCCCTAGATCCGCCACTGATTACATCATAGTAATGAAATCATTTTAATCACAGAGTGAGATTGCAAAAATATCTTTACTATATTATCAGGTGTTCCTTATTTAGACAGATCTATTTCCTAGTCCAAAAATGAGCATATTATAATAAATGTATAGTCTAAATAACGAGAAAAAAAATTCTTCTAACTTTGCTTCGTTTTCTTCATCTCTTTAAGTACACATTTCAACAATACAGTTTTTTTTAATTGTTAAAAAAAATCCCAATAATACATTTTGACATCTAACTGGCCTCAAAGTGATTGCTGTACATTTTATTTTTATTTTTCATTGTTGAATACGTAAATAGAAACCACATGACACACATTACCGCATTGTTGCGATTTAAATATCTCGTTTGAAAACGTTCTAATATTTAATGCTATATATAGACAAGTATAGCTAAAATAAAATTGAAAATGTTTGTGCATTGTTTACACGAATAAACGCATGTTTAAAGGGGAGAAAAAAACCTCTTATAAAATAAAATGTAGTGTAGATACAAACGATTTGTATAGAATATAAGTTAATTGTTTAGTTACATGCTTTCAATTTTTTTTAAATAAACAAAGTTGATGAACGGCAAAGCGGTTTGAAAATGTGTAGGTCTTGTCGCCAATCGATAATTGGTGTAAGGTCAGTGACGACAACTAGCAAGCGAATTTTAATATCAAGAGGCGTAAGGCAAGGGGTTGTGGATCGGGTTAGAGTACTCACCCGAAACTTCCGACGTGGTAGGTCAGGTCCAATGTCCTGCGAAGTGTCTGAATGAAGAAGTATTCCAAAGGGGGCGAGACATTACGAAGCCTGTTTGCGCGCTAGCTAGCCAGCCATGACATCACACACACTCTCACTAACACATACGCAATCATGACACATGATAACCTTCCGCCGACTCACTTCGGGACCGATCAATGACACCCCTAGACCGCTTTCTGCCCCGACTGTCATGGCGGCCGAGATTACCTGAGCTTGCGCAGTGAAGACCGTGATATTAGACAAAGAGTGGTTCGGGCAAGTATGGGTCCGCAGGCACGTTTCGTGTAAAGTCACATTTTAATGAAAAAAGGTACTTATCCGACGCTGGAAAAAGTTACTAAATCTACTTGCACGTACTCATACGTTAAAGTCCTTCTACAGTAAATATTTTATTGCATAATTTTAACAAGTGTATAGTTATAATAAATAAATAGTGATTCAATGAGTCAAAATCATTATCGTTCTCAAGTTATAAGGGATCAACACTTGTTATTTTATGCTTTTTGCGTACCATTGTTTAGGTAAAGTAATTAATGTATGGGGCTGAAATTTAGTATGACTGTATATTCATATGAGATGTACACAATGAAATATTAATAATATTAATATTATTGTTTATATTATTAATAAAATGAAGAGTTTGTCAGTCAAGGGCATTGTGCAATATCTATCACACGCAGAGGTATGAAATTTTAAAATAAGCAACCCCTGTGTACAAACACTTGCATCTTGAAGCCGGAATTTTAAATATTTGAGAAGTTTTTTTTAATTGATTAAAAACTGGTCTGGAGTAAATAAAGCGGAGAGATTTTTATTTTCTGTGAAGGCGTGGTTACTACGGGCAATGACTGGTGCTTCAGCTAGTTATTAATATTTTTAATATTTCATTGTGTACACCTCACGTGCATGTTTAGTTATACTAAATTTCAGCCCCTTACATAAATAAAGTCTCGGAAACTATTTATGTTCATATCTTAGTACCGTCAAACCACCCTATACGTAAATCATGTAGAGGAGAATGTGTGATCCCAATCGTTAAACGCAAGAATACATATTAGATATTCAATTAGGATTCACAGCCTCGGTGGCCGCATGGTCTCAGGCGCCACTCTCGCAGTAGACTAGACCACTGATGACGGGGAGATCGAGGATCGAATCTCGGTTGGGTGTACTGAGGGGGGTTTCTCTAAAATAGTTTTCCACTCTCCTTCTACGCAAATGCGGGTACACTTCTTCTAAGTATAACCTTATTAATCCCTAAAATCATTAGTGAAATTAGTACATAGGCGTATAACCCAAACGGGTAGTAATTTGCGGTGTTCAATAATAATAGGATTCCTGTGAAAATAGGGTATTTTAACGTTACCAACCCATTTGTCAGGGAACGGGGTACGTATCGGGTAAATTTCCCCCAAATTCTGCTTTCCTCATCCTGGTTTAAAATTATATACGGATAGTCCAGATGGGTATTAAGATACGGTGGGGGGGGATAACGAGATCGACTATCTTGTCGACGTGCCCGCAGGTGTGGGCTTGTTCAACTTTTTAAATTTCGAATTTTAACAGTCGAGGATATGTACAGATCCAACGAAACATTTTTCAGCACATATCGTCTAAGTCTAAAAAAAAAAAGGTGTCACTATCACGATAATCTTTACTGTCAGTGAGGAGCGCAGATCTTGGTTCGAATCTCAGTCGGGTGCACTGGGGGTGTTCCCCCCCTTTGGTTTCCCACTCTCCTTCCATGCAAATGCGGGTAGATTACCTCTAAAACGTTTCCTTACTCATCCCTACCTAATTAGAGTAGTTATCATATATGCTTTTTACCTGATCAGGTAGTAAGACGAGGTGATATATATATATATATATATATGTTTGTGTTTTCTAAAAGGTTCTTCCTGTGAAAATTAGACTCTACCTTGCATCGACTTTTAGGACTCGGCCCACACACACACACACACGTGTCCAATACTAGGTGCATGTCATACATAGTATTCGTCGCGTGATACAAGGCCGTTTCATGCATGGCTGTGTTTCACGATTCTTCGCTAGTAGCAACATTGTGCGTGGCACGTGGTGCCCAATTTGACCGTGTCACCCAGATGTCGTTTGCTGTGTTACATTCTAGGATTGTTTTGATAAAATGGAATCTTCTTTCTGAATAGGACAAGCATGGATACACCCTGTATATAAACTATCAAATGTATGAGCTCAAATTGAAAAAAAAATTGTTTACTATATGCTAAATACTAGGGATGTGCGAGAACCATTTTTTCAGTTCGAGACGATCACGAGACGGGAATATAAAAAGTATCTATACACGAGACTGAGACGAGAAAACTTCCTTTAAAAGTATAAAAATGTAAATTATGTTTATTAAAGTAAATATATAGTTTATATAGTTCCTTTTTGACATTTGAGCTGGCGCTTACTTTATATTGTCTTATAGTTCATTCAAACACTTGAGATATAACTCATACACATTTTAAATGCATTTAATAAAATAATGATAGGTAGTTAAAATGAACACCATTAAATAATTTAATTTTGTAGTGTAAAAGCTTATGTTGTCAAAGTTTGATATTGAAAAACAATATTAATTATAATAAAAACATTTCTTAATAAAGGCTGTTTTTTTGGAGGAAATGCGGCCTATTTTTGGGTTGTTACGGTATTGGAAATAATAAATTCCTGGTTTGGTTTTTTAATTTCTTAGGGCCATTATTTGCTTTTTTTTTATTTCTCGAATTTTTGAGATTAGTTTTTTAACTTTCGAGATGAGCTCGAGATTTTTTTTTTTCGAATTTTCGAGATATTTAGAGTCTCGCACATCCTTACTAAATACTATATATATAAAAGTGTGTTGATATCCAACATTGTTTTATGGGCGTGGTTAAATGTTGTAGCCGAATGTGTTAAAAAGAGAATAAAAGAGCATGTATGACTCGGTGTTTGGAATTATTTTATTATTATAATAATCGCATTTCATTCCCTTCTTTCTTTAGTTTAATTCTATTTTGAAACACTCGATTTTTTTTGTAAGGTTTTTTTTGGTCAAGTTGTAATTTATTTAAGACAACCGGAACCATAACACGAAGCTAATGACTAAGCTAATAACCGAAAAGAACAGGAACTGTTATTTTTCTCTAACCGGAACCAGTACTGGAACATGAAAATATTGGATTGAAGAACCGTGATAAGAACGGTAGATGATAAATATTTCAGCAGAGGAAATTCCATTCCAACCTTTTTTTTTATATAACTGCGCCTTACTACCTGTTCAGTTGATACCCATGATATGATAATTACTCTAATGGAGTGGGAATGAGGAAGGAAGCATTTTAGAGGTAATCTACCCGCTTTTGCATGGAAGGAGAGTGTAAAACCAATTTAGTAAAAAAAAAACTTTCAGTAGACTCGACCGGGATTTTAACCCCGATATTCCCGTCATCAGCAGGCCAGTCTTAACATGAGAATGACGCCTAATACCATACGACCACCGGAGAAGCGGGTGATTCTAAGTATTGTAATGTAATTACCTTGACCACTAATGGAAATTAAAAAGGAGGCTCGAGGAAACACCAGCTTCGGTGGTCGCATAGTCTAAGGTGCTACTCTCGCAGTAGACTAGACTGCCGATGACGGGGAGATTGAGGTTCGAATTTCGGTTAGGTGTACTGAGTTTTTTACTAAACTGGTTTTACACTCTCCCTCCACGCAAATACGGATACACTTCCTCTAAATATAACCTTCCTAATCCCTAAAACCATTGTAATTAGTACAAAAGAGTATAACCAGAATGGGTAGTAAGACGCAGTGCTAAAAAAACACAGAATACTTTAGACCAAGCAAACACTTTCGGAATTCGAGAAAAGTTACCAGAGAAAATAGTAAAAATAAAACTAAAATAAATTCATATCTAAATTTTGTGTTTATTTCATTTTAACATTTTGTTTTACTTTCTTTAAGATTTTGAGCTATTTCTAATTTTATCAATTCTTTTAACTCTGGTTTCTATAAATTAATACATCTCGATAAACAGTTATGCATCACGCTTTATTACCCATTTGTGATACCCACATATTTTTCACTGGTGTGGTAGAGATGAGGGAGGAAAATTTATAAAAAAATGTAGCCACTTTTGCGTAGAGGGAGAGTAAGAAACAATTTAAGAAATAAAATGTTGTTAGTACACCTGGTGGGGATTCAAATGCCGATCTTTTCGTGACACACTAGGAAGTGTACCCGCATTTGCGTGAAGAGAAAGAGAGTGGAAAAACCACCCTCAGTTCACCCAACTGATATTCTAACCTCGATATCCCCGTCCTCGGCAGTCTATCGCATCACGAAACCAGCGCGTTAGCTAACCACGCCACCGCAATTGCTGTTCATCCCCCATTGCACCAGCACACATTCTGGCGTCAAAGCAAGTATGGAGTGCATGTGGGGTGCATGGTGGATGGTTGGTGGGTTGGTGGGTTGGTGGGTTGGTAGGGGGAAAAGGGGGACGAACCGGCGCCGTCATTCAACGAGGCTCTAGCAGACTAAACACCCCCCTTCACCCTTCTTAAGCGTCTGAATCACATTTTATCCTTAATATATTGCTACCCCTGACCACGTGACGCGGTAGACGTAGAATAGCGACGCCGAAGAGCCCACAACTTAGTTGAAGACGTCATTTTATAGCTTATATTTCATAAAAAAAACACTTATTATTTTCTCTTACCAATTTTTGTTTTATATACATGGTGCACTTCAAAAATAAAAAATGAACCTAATGATTAAAATATTGGTACAATCTAATCATCATAGGCAATGCCTTTTATAAAAATACCAAAATATTTATATTTCTGTCAATATTGATAACACTTTACTATATTATTAAGGTTATTCTATAATTATTGATACCCGCCTCGGTGGCGTAGTTGGCTAACGCGCTAGTTTCGTGTTGAGCCAGACCACCGAGGACGGGGAGATCGAGGTTCGAATCTCGGTCGGGTGAACTGGGAGGTGGTTTTCCCCCAAATGATCTTCCACTCTCCCTCCACGCAAATGCGGGTTCACTTCCTCTAAATTCAACCTTCCCCAATTCCTAACCCATTAGAGTAATTAGTACTTAAGCGTATGACCCGAACGGGTAGTAAGACGTGGTGCTAAATAAATAAAAAAAATCCAAGGGGGTATCTGGACCCTCATACCCCCAACCTTCCCTCCCTTTCTACGCCCTTGCCGACGCTACAATACTGATTTGTGTTTTCAAAAATGTCCCTTCTATGAAAAGTGAACTCCTTTTTTTTTAATGAGTCTATAAAACTCGTTACGTAAGGGCCGAGTCACCTTTTTCTTATCTTTGCACGTGAAGCAACACCCCAGGATGTCACACTGGTTCCAAGATAGCTCGTTGGGGTATTGAGGGGGGTGATGGAGGGGGTGAAACTTCTAAACATAAATCGACACCACTTTATCTTCTGTCCGTCCTTGGAGTGTTATCGTCTTTATTGCCATTATCAGTCGCATAGAGGTTATCGCCCAATAATGTATTCACTAAATTTCAAGGCAGGCCCACCGCGTGAGGTCAGCGCCCGGGGGAGTCTTGAAAGAAGCACCCCCTGCCCCTCTCTCGTATTTACACGATAATTTCAAGGTTCAGTGTTTTGGAGAAAATAATAAATGATGCAACCTGTGCAGACAGACACCAATCAAACAACACTTTTTAGATAGTCCAAAGGTTATGCTTCGCACTTTTTAATTATGTTTTTAGCACAAGTAGTCATAATTAATACATAACACATACCTGTAACCTGACAGCATGACTGATAGGCCCAGCCCAGGAGTACATCTAAGTTTTTATTATTGAATAACGGGGTTAAATAAATATGAGTATAATTACGGTATTTTATTCACACAATTAGAAAAAAAAAAAAGTAACACATAAATTGTTTTAGTTGTGAAATGTTCAGAATATTACTAGGTGGTCATTCGCTATTCACTTTGATAAATTATAATTAATACAGTCAAAATATTTATTGATTTGTAGTCTTAAATGGCTGTGAACTGAACGAGTTTATGTCGTAACGGTGCCACTGGGTTACAACGGGCACTCTTATCTCTCTACCGATTTGATTCCAGTGATGTTTTATAATAATACTTAGCACCACTTCCTACTACCCGTTCGGATTATACGCTTAAAGTACTGAAGTAATATTTGATTTTTTTTAACACAGCACATTATACCATTTTATTTTCAATGTTTACAAAACGTATTTTAAAAAAATTTGGCAACATTATCCGTTGCAATGTGATCTAATGCCCTTACAATATATTCAGTCTTTACATTTTTAANCCCCCCTCACACTCCCTTACAGCGGCCCGGATTTCAGCTTCCTGTTTCACAAAGGTACAATTTTATTTTTAGCACCGCGTCTTACTACCCGTTTGGGTTATACGCTTAAGTACTAATTACGATAATGAGTTAGAAATTGGTAAGGTTGATTACAGAGGAGATGAACCCGCATTTGTGAGGAGGGAGAGTGGAAAACCACTAAGGGAAAACCACCCCCAGCTCACCTAAGCGAGATTCGAACCTTGATCTCTCCGTCCTCGGCAGTCTAGCTCAACACGAAACTATCGCGTTAGTTAATTACGCCACCGAGGTGGGTTATAGGTACAAGATTCAGTTGTTTTTATATGGAAATAACAAAGGGTTTGTTTCGATAAGATTACAAGGTGGTATTGAGGGAAAGTGCTCGCCTCAGGACTCGATGTATGTGGGTTCAAACCCGGTTGGGTGGTAAAACTCCGTAGCACAACTTCCTTCTGAGTGGAAGTAAAGCCGTCGGTCCCATGTCGGTTGTGGCGTGTTAAAAGAACCCTGGAAGGTGTGTGAAAACACATTTACCGGCCAAAATTGATCAGGCCCTTTCACTCTCGTTCATAAAAACTCTCGCGTGCTGATATAATCAGTCGGTTCAGAAAGTACACGTTGAATAACTCAAATAAATATATAGAAATAAAGTTATGAAAAACAAACTTCTTGTGACTTTATGAGCAACTGTCAAACAAGAAACTACCCTTGTTTTGGAGGTCACAGGGGGCTTAGCTTCACAAAACTAAACGTCTACCAAAGTGATCAGTCATTATTCTCTTTGATTTATGGAGAAAATAAATATATAATTTTAAATTTATCACCGCGTCTTACTACCCGTTCGGGTTATACGCTAAAGTACTATTTACGCTAATGGTTTAGGAATTGGGAAGGTTGAATATAGAGGAAGTGAACCCGCATTTGCGTGGAGGGAGAGTGGAAAACCATTTAGGAAAAACCACCCCCAGTTCACCCGACCGAGGAGAAAATAAAGAAGACGAACGGCGTTTACTACCACATTTGTAGAATAGGATTAATGCTTTTAAATGTTTTGTTACAGAAATCAAATTTATTGGTCTTGTTCCACAGGGACCAATTTAGCTAAACAAACAAGTGACTGTGGTGTAGTAGCTACGACAAGGTGATTGGTGTATCGATGACAAATTACTAATCTAGTCACGAAAAACGGCTAAAAGCTGTAAATTTTGGTTTCTCCAAGATACTTGATCCAATAATCGCTTGTCATATTAAAATGATCCAAGTTGAAAAGTGTGGTGGATGTCCAAGTAATGGCTGTACTAAGTAAAGTTGCAGGAATACAGAAAAAAAAAATTTCATAACAAGTAGGATGTTTATGACATGTCATTTATTTAATCTATAGTATATATTTTATTGCTGAAAAAGTATGGTAGTAATCCTGATTTCAGAAGCTTGATTATAAAAAATATTTTATCTGGATATAATTAGATGCCTTAGCCATGTAATGAATATTTTGAATGTTTTAAGGGGAGTATCAACGCCCTTAAAGGCAACCTGTGTTTCTAAGACTACTTTCGAAAATTAACACTGGTAAATAATATACCTTTTAATTTTAATAAACCAATAGTAACTCGTATCGGTGATTCCATGGTCAAACGTGTCACTCTCGTGGTATACTGAAGGCGATCGGGGTTTGAATTCTGGTAGGATGAACTGAATTTTTCTCCCCCCTAAAATGGTTTTACTCTCTCTCTCTCTCCACGCAAATGCAAATATATTTACTCTAAAACTTTGCCTTCATCATTCCTATTCTATTAGCAAGATTAATATATATGACCCGCTTCGGTGGCCGCGTGGTCTAACGCGCTACTCTCACAGTAGACTAGACCGCCGATGATGGGGGAGATCCAAGGTTCGAATATAGGTCGGATGTACTAAGCATGGTTTTAAAAAAATGCCCACTCCCCCCACGCAAATATGAGTACACTTCCTGTATGTATAACCTTACTAAACCCTAAAAACATTAGCATAATTAATACATAAGCGTGTTGCCCAAATGAGTAGAAAGATGCAGTTCTAAAAAGGTATATTTGCTAGAAAAAATAAAAAGTAAAAAAATCACATTTTTCTAAAAAATATTTTATTTTTAATAAAAAAAATTAAATTGTAATTTACTTTTATTATTACAATTTTTCTTGTTTTCAAAACTTTGCTTCTCAAAAGTGACAGCTGCTAAACATATGGTCTCTCAAATCATATGTTTTGGCGTAGGGATACATTTTGAAATTTAGTAGCTATTCCAGAAATTTTCTACTATTCTGTCTACCGAAATCAGACTTTAGTTGTCAGTTGCCACCACTCACTCCTACGCTGTGTTTTTTTATTTAAGAGTATAAAGAGTGGATGAAGCCTATTGCCATCTAGTAGAGTTTCAGTGAAGTATATAATGTAACGTGAGTGCCATCTAGTAACAATATTTGATACTTACGTTTGGATTCAAACGTGGACACAATTTTGTATGTCTCATTTATTATAGGAAGAACCTTAGCTGAAATATATAACAGTTACTAAATCTACTTTAACGTATTCATACGTCAAGCCATGTGATACAAAACTGTCACTTTTGGTAGATTTTTTTAGCACCGCGTTTACTACCTGTTTGGTCTATATGTTTATGTAATAATTACGCAAATGGTTTTAGGGACGAGGAAGGTTATATTGATAGGAAGTGTACCCACATTTGCGTGGAGGGAGAGAGAGAGTGGAAAACCATTTTGGAAAAAATCTCATTACAACCCGACCGAGATTCAAGCTTCGATCTGCTCGTCATCGATAGATTTTACTGATATTTTATTGATTGTCTTGGAATTTCTATCTCAGTTTAATTTCACCTGATGACGTTGACTGACACCAGGAACATTCTAGAATAAGTCACGATAAAGCAATAACAGCGATTTCACTTCTCTTCTTACACTCAAGTATCGATCACAGCGCTTGGTGGTTGAATGTGCTACTAACGCCAGGGTTCCTCGGACTGCTGTAGACCAGATGTTAATAATTTAACTTATAACAGTAGTCAAAATCTTTACGAATACATTCCCATTCCCCTTGGATCCAATGATATAAAAACATATTACCTGAAAATTTTACTATTCAAAATTTTCATCTAAACTAGTGGTTCTCAAACCTTTTGTACTATAGGCCTACCCCTTGGTCTAGACTAAAAGTCTAACGTACCTCTACGATAAAAATTTCCCCAATGACAAACGTAGAATAGGCATAATCAAAGGGGAAAAAATTTCCTGATTCGCTTCGAAAATTCTCCACCACATTTGGCTCTATTGTTATTTGGCCAATTTTCCCTTGAAAATCGTGCGCGTACCACAGTTTGAGAACCACTGATGTAGACTAAGCCAGAGGTTCCCAATTTTTTTGGCCACGGAACCCTAATTGATCATACTTTTTTTGGCGGAACCCCATTTTGATAATAACAAAAGTGATTGTACCTTGTAGTGTAGTTTGAATATTTTCATGTTTGACATGAAAAGAAAGAATAATTATAAATAAAAAATAATTAATATAAGTATTATAAAACATTTATCGTACAAAAAAAAGTAACTATTTAATGTGAAGAATGAAATTTTTTCACATATTTACTTATAATAACACTAAAATTAGGCTTAATGTCTGACAATTGAACGCGAAAATCTGAACTCGGAACCCCTTTGACCCTTCCACGGAACCCCAGGGTTCCGCGGAACACCTTTTGGGAAACGCTGGACTAAGCATCCCTTACAGCATTGGGGACCTTTTCAGTATCTATCGAAATAATTTGTCATATAAATTAAAATAATGAAACTTGACTATGGAAAAGTGCAAGGCCGTAGCCTGGGGGTTTTTTAGGGGTCCAACCCCCCTCCTCCCCAAAATTTTATGAACAAAATATATATGGCTTTATTTATGGTTTAAACACTATCAAAATTAAGATACAAGTACAAATTAGGGGGCTGTGTTAGAACTTCAGAGAGCTTCTAGAAGTGTTTAATATTTATAATTTTTTCTAGCGTTCGGCAGTTATTGTGTTATGTTGCCAAAAAAAAAACACTTCAAATAGCTTCTAGAGGTGTTTATTATCTAGTAATTTTCCTAGTGCTCGGTAGTTAGGGGGTTATGTTACCGTAAAAACACTTCAGATAGCTTCTAGAACTCTATCATTTAGAATGTTTTCTAGCTTCCGGGAAATGAGGGATGTGCCCACCTGACCCTCCCCCTCCCCATGAAATTATTGGCTGGCTACGGCCTTGCCCTGGGTACGGGACGATTCCTGGATAGCTCAGTGGTCCAGAGCATTGGCGTACTAAGTCAAAGGTCCCAGGTTCGACATGCCAGGTCTAAAGGCGCCTATACACGTGGAAGCCTGGTCTGCAAGTCCCAGCTCGGCGAGCTTGACTCGTGAGCTGGACTCTTGATGTATTTCACAACACACGCCCTCTCATCAGCACTAGCGGACTTAACTAGAACATTTCAGTATCCACAAAGAGTCTGTCGAAGTGAGTTGCAGCAGAGGTGATCATTTAAGGCCCTTGGCCCTGTCGAGTGCAAGTCTAAAACCTATTTTATGGGATGGTGGGCGGGAGGGTGAAAGGTGTGGCG
The DNA here is from genome assembly GCA_902155825.1 of Timema genevievae. Taxonomy (NCBI): domain Eukaryota; kingdom Metazoa; phylum Arthropoda; class Insecta; order Phasmatodea; family Timematidae; genus Timema; species Timema genevievae. The sequence goes on along the minus strand of CABFWO010005652.1, from coordinate 4,423 downwards.
TGGCTTCACAACCGACTAAAATATCCTTCCGCACCAACAAGAAAAGATGGATCACGGAAAACGTAGCTACCGGACAGGTCTTGCGGAAAAATCATACGTTGGGAAATATCAGTTTTCTCGAGAGAGAGTGAAATTTTTATGTTAATATTTTCAACACCTCTTTTAAGATCGGTGTTTATTAGGTGTTACATTTCCTTATTTTTTTGTTATGAAGCATACAGTTTTCTATTGAAAAATGTCAAAATTATTGATATTTGATCACTGTTGAAATTATAGAAGGGGTGTATATATATAAAAAAAGTATAACTTAATCAACATGCTTCAATTCTTGAACAAACCGTTTCCGAAAACAAAATTGCAAAACAATAAAAAATTTTGATGATAGCTATTTGTTCCCATGGTTCTGCATTTTCACGCCAAATGAAAAGGGTCAATCGCCTTAAGAACAAAGTGGCATGCTCGCGAGAACATTTTTTTTAACGAGCCCCGAGTCAGCATCAGTGAATTATACCTCGTGAAATGCACGAGTGAATCTCAAACCTCATCAGAATATCTCATATTAGAATAGTATACGATGCGATCCTGCCAACAGAACCGGGGATCGACGGTAATCCTTTAAAACTTTGTCAAAAAGCAGACACGGTTCCCCTGGCTCTATGACTGACGGAATAACATTGCCTGCGCCCATGTGGAGTTTACATTTGGGGGGGATTTGGAGTCCTAAGAGAAAATTTCAGAAATTTAATCTCGTGAGAGGGAATTTTTAGAGCATATGAATGTAATTATGAGATCATCAATCTGTAGCTCAGTTTGTGGAAAGATTAGCCAGTACTAAGGTACTGTTGCCAAAGGGATGCCCGAATGTACTAATCGTACATTCTTTCCGTGGAGGCTCTTTCCATGTCCCGATGAGATGAGGTGATGGTGATAGTGAGTATGAGAGTGTGGAACCAGTGGAAACATTTAAACCTAACTTAAGTCTAACTAACCAAATCCTGGTGACAGTTGGGGTATTTCCCCTTTCGGAAAAAATACCCAAACTCCTAGCTGGGAATCAAACCTGAGACCCCTGGGCTCGTAGACAGGTGCACTGATCATGGTTAACGTAATTAGTAACACATACGTACAACCCGAAGGAGTGAGGGGAGGAAAATAAGCGTTAACTACCCTGGCAACACTCCACGGCACGTCACTGACGATCATAAACAACAAATGCTATTGTATTATGAACTATAACTAGTCTAGGTCTATTTAATGTCGCACGCACGCGCTGTCAGTTTAGCTAAGGTATTGTGTGCGCGTGGGAACACCCGCATAACTCGTGATTTCGTGTAAATAAAGACATTTATTTTCATATAAGCTCGTTAACTTGTTAAGCTGTACACAAACAAACATTTGGGCTCTAGCATTGTTGTCGACCTGAAATTATAGAAGGAAAAAAAATTGGAGGTAGGCAATGAAGGTCATTGTTACAGATCTTGTCTGCACGCTTCAATGCCATCAAGGTACCGATTAGCGACCTTTACAGCAGGGGCGCCCGTAGGGGGGGCAGTTGCCCCCCCTGAGACTTTTGAGGTTGGATAAATATTAGAAGTAGGCTAATCCCGCCCAACACTAGCGCTTAAACAGTGCCCCCAGCCAACAGAGAGTTATAGAATATAACTAATAAACTAATTAGTAGCGCGCCACCAGGCCACCTGTTAACTCTAGGGTTGATAGTTTGGCGCATGCGCGAGCAATTCTAGCAGCATTCGCCATTTAAATCGTCAAGGTCAAGTGTTCACCCACAAATTTGGATACATTTGGGGAAAAAAAATGCATCTTATTTTCAGGACACAAGGGTTGCCTTAAAAAGCGTCTTCTGAGGCTTCAATTTAATAGATTTTTCCGGGGCAGGGGATCCACCGCCTTTCTGTTTTGCCCCCACGGAGTAAAATCCTGTGAGCGCCCTTGCTTTACAGGTTAATTAATCATGTGCTAAACACATCAACTAGATCGCAGATAGTTTATTCACTATTTAGCGAGAGGGATAATTCAATTAAATTTTTTTTAACCTTGCTAGGACACTAACTCGTGACACTTATATTACTTGGTCAATCCTCTACCTCTATCCTACACCGAGTATTACTGCCCACCCGGGATTGCCACATATTTTTACACTGATTAAATAAGGATGAGGAAGGTAGAAGTTAGAGGAAATGTATAAGTATTTGCATAGATGGAAAATGAGAAACCATTTAGGAAAAAAACAAAAACATGCTCAATACCCCCCGCCGGGCGTTTGAACGGTAAACTATTAGATTTTGACATCTATACCACGTTCCTACCAACGTGGATAGTTAGACAATTTTATGAAATTAAATACACTAAAATAATATTTTAGTACTTTTTGGTGGAGTGCACCATTTTAACTATGCAGGATATAAAAAAAATTAATCTAGTTTTATTATAATTACTAAGCCTCTGCGAACCTTCAAAATTTCGAATATAAATTCGAATCTTTCTAAGATTCGGATATGATTTGAGCTTTCTAGTCTTATTATTAGAGAGATTCTTGGTGGATTCAAAATTTCAAATCTAAGTAAATTTCAGATTCGGATTCGATGGGTTTAGTTCGAAATTCGAATCTTTTCGTACTTAAGAATAATTTCAACTTTCTATGGTCTTATACAGGAAACCATTATATAAAAATGTAATTTATTTTGTTTATAACCTTTCCTAAGTTAGTCATGAGGCTTTGTTTACCTGTTTAACTTAAGATTAAGTTTAACATATTTTCAAAGACTCCTAAGGATATGTTATTTGATTTGGATTTGAAACATTTTCAAAATAAAATCTGCGATTCGGATTCGATTCGAAAAAAATTCTGAGCATGATATTCGATTCGGAATCGATTAGAGCTGATTTGCTAAGATTCGGATTCGACTCGAGATGGAAAATCATGGATTCGCACAGGCTTAGTAGTTTAACTACTATAATATCATTGTTGTGCTTGTATTGTATTCTAATATAGAAGCTTACATCTTACAAGTAGTTGGCTAAGGCGCTAGTCGTGTTGAGCCCGACTGCCGAGGACGGGGAGATCGAGGTTCGAATCTCGGTCGGGTGAACTGGGGTCACGCAAATGCGGGTTCACTTCCTCTATTAAACCTTCCCAATTCCTAATCCATTAGGGTAATTAGTACTTAAGCGTATAACCCGAAAGGGTAGTAAGACGCGGTGCTAAATAATAAAATAATAAAACATCTTACAATATCTGGCTGAATATTAAGATAACCAATCGTTAAGACACACCGACATTTCGCGAGACGCCTTTTCACGAACTTTTACTTAGATAATTAAAATGACCATCAAAACAAGCTAAAGTTTATTGTTGCTGTTTTAAATGTATAATACTTACGAAAGTATAAATATTTTCACGAAAATGAATTAAATGTGAGCTATAGTCAATTTTGTTGATTAAAATGTGAATAATCCAAATCTATATACATTCTTTTTCAGAAGCAGACGTTATTGTTCTTTATTTACCTTTGGTTCCCAAAAAAGAGTGCCGAAAAAAAGTAACAACTGCACTTGATTTAATTTGCTAACATTTTAAACACACACAAAAAAAGATAATCTGTTTACCAACATTACATATCAAAAATTCAACTTCTTATTTAAAGAAATCCAATCACCTTATTTACCAAAAATAAATGACCTCTACTAATCGTTGTTTGCAGAATACTTGAAGTTTAGACTCGTATTTATAACAAAAACACACTTGTAAGATATTCCGTAAAAGTACTCTGTTAGGATTACAACAATGATTTAACTGGACAAGAGATATCATTATTGTATTGTTTGCTTACTGGTTCATTACCTCTACATAAATAATGTTCATTACCTACATTTAGTTAGTTGCTATCTTAACTCTGTTTCCTGGAGACTAATCATTTATAATGGTAGCATTTCCTTTGTTAATTTAACTTCCGTTTACACGTCGAGTTATCCAGAAACAACAATGAAACCAAAATAACTGATCTGTTCAAAATACATTTATGAAGATACTATCCAAGGTGGGAAGTCAGGAACATTTACAAAAAGAATTAAAGTTCCTTTCTAATGTATTTATACGTCAAATTATTTTATACAACTATAACTGGTACCTACGACACATCGTATATACTTTCTCATAGTATATTATTAGTTTGAAACAAAATTGTCAAAAATCAGGGGTTTATTTTCAATAAATTACCCTTAAATAAGCTTTCCTAAGAAAAAACATTGTTTTACTACTTATATGAAACCCACTTTGGGCATAGATTTTGAATAAAATTGTTTGAACCTATTAATAAAAAATAATAACATATCAGCAATTAGTAAATAGCCCGTAAATGATTTTTTCCTAAGAAACCCCCCCAAAAGAGCCATTCCTTAGACA
>CABFWO010005651.1:0-33639 GCA_902155825.1 Timema genevievae | reverse complement strand
CTTTCCCTGAGCGAATATCTGGCTGCAGAATTCGCTAGCTGATAAACATTTACACAATACTTTTAAAAATTGGGAAGTCACCAGCGTTTAGCCAGTCTTGAGTGTCATGGCGTCAAAAAGAACTCACCTCGCACGTGCTACTCAAACAAGGTTTGTAGCCAGCTGCCTGTTTCATGCATCCGCATTAAGGCAGACCCAATCATAGGTCGCTCTTAAAAGCGCTGACACGCCACTTCTTTTGACGCTGCTGCTAAAAGCAGCTAGTTATTCGCTTTGCGGGAGCATTAAAGCTGGAAATGTTTAATTTGTCAGCTAGCGTCTTTTATTCGCTGCGTCTTAAACATTATGACGCGAGAGAATAAAATAATATTTTAACAGCGAATTTGCCATCTTAAAAAGAAGCTTGTTTAAAGCAAATAAAAGCAGCACCGTGTAAATCACCCTTTATGTAAGAATTTTTATGACTCCATTACACCTTGTCAGCAAAAATAAACAAAGCTCTAAACACCCACCCTCACACCCCCTCAGGTTTTTATGTAATACTTAAACACCTTCTTTTGTCTATTATCATCAAGGTGTGAAACACTTTAAAATAATTTGTAGTGTTATTTTGCTAGATTTATTTACTCTAGAGAAGCAAACAAATCCACATCAAATTGTTTCTTTTGCTTACGTCACTGAGATTTGAACCCTTTTCTACATGTCATCATCAATACAGTCTAAGGGTGCATACGTAAAGAAAGCAGGCCAAGCCGCCTGCTTACCGGTTTCCAGCGCTGATTGTTACTGAAGTCTCACATGCAGGTGTACACAGAGGACACAGACAAAAGGCTAAAAACCTGCCAGTTGTGGCATGTAATACCGCCGTCATAATGTCCAGTTCATCATCTGATTGAGAGTTTTTACTTCTTGACAGTGTTAATCCAAAATTTAAAAGAAATAAAACCGGTATAAATCCAATATTCCATGGTAGGAAATACTATGCCGAAAATCATTCAATGGCCTGAAGAAAGATAGAGTTTTTCAATATATTATTAGATTTTAGATAGAAAAGGCTTTGAGCAACATCCTACTGAAATGTATGTTGAATATAATCAAACAGAGGAACAAAGGCAACCTATAGAAATAATAGCCAATTTAGCTTAAAGAATTAGATATTTTCACAACATTTATTTCATTAGCAAAAATTCAAACTAAGAGATAGAATACGGGAGGGTGGCAGAGACTGGGCAGGCAGTTTATTTTCACAAATTTTAAATTACAGTTGAACAAGTTTTATCACATATATAAACAGCATACATACAGAAGATGTATACTGTATATACGTATAAACACTACATATATATTTACACAAAGACATACACATACAGTATACATACATAAGGCATCTGGGTAACACACACATAATTAAACTTTCATTATCTACCATTTCTCTTGAACACATTTTTTGTCGGTGCCGAACACTAAAAGAAGAATGGTAATGCTCATTCCAGTAAACTTGTCGGGCCGGGTACCAATGCTGATAAGCTTGAAACTGCTCTCATTATGAATGGTCCCATCTGTAAACACAATCTCATTACCGACGCAGCGCTGGTAATTGGAAAGCAGGAAACCTGCTTTTTTTCTGTGTGCGTCTTAAAACTAGAGTGATGAGTTAGATTATTGATGTGGGTCTTTGATAGAGCGTGGGACCTCTGGGATATGGTAGATTCTGAAGCACAATTAGTGTATCAAGTAACAAATGAGACACTACTTGTTTTTTTTTTGTTTTTTGAGGCGGAGTCCATTTCATTGCTAGCTTAATTTTTTGTGCAATCCCATCATTGGCTAAGCAGCCTAAAGCAAGAAACTCCCAAGTTGGTCTGTGTTTGAATCCTCTCCATACACTTGGCTACAAGTTGCCTGGCTTAGAAGCCTCTTCGTACACTTGGTTACTGTTACAAGTTAGTCTGTGTTTGAATCCTGATTGGATGCGCACAAAGTGTTTTGCCACATACAAATGTTATAATTTGCAATCAGTGAATGGATTGATAATATTTAATACATACTGGTATGTGTTTATGTTACAGTTTTGAGGCGTGCTGCGAGATCCCGCCTCTCATCTGCCAACAGGTTGGTTGAGGCGGAGTTCGTGTTGAGGTCCAAGAAGTACAAGGAGGAGCTAAAACAAATGTGGGAAGCTCACGAAAAGAACATGGAGAAAGAAGATCTGCTGCATGCAGCCTGTGCCAAACGCGAAGAAAGGCTTCTGGAGCACCAAGAACAGCTCCATTTGATCCGTTTGGAGCGAGAGCTATTGATTCTGGAACGTGAGGGGTACATCACTGAACAAGCCAGATTGGCTCTGAGGGCTGCTGAAATAGAGGTGGAGAGGAAAGAGTTGGAGCTCGCCAGAAAGAAATCTCAGGGCGATTAATAAGTCGGAAGTGTTAAATTCTTCTGTCTTTTTTTTTTTGAGAATTTGATGATGTTTGTGTTTTTATATTTATATACACGTTATTTAGTTTGTAATTTATGGGTCAAAACGTTAATAAAGTGATATTGTTTAGATTCATAGACTTTTGTTGTGTGCCTGTATAAAATATTATATTGTTGAAAATCAAAATAATTTGCTTGAATGTCAAAAAAATATAAAATTGTATCCCACCTGTCATAAAAACCTTTTTAATCAGCTTAGGTATTAAAATTTACTTTTTTACTTTACCAATGATAATGCAGAAGTGGTGTAGTACAATAAGAGAGTGAATGGTTTTATAAAGTTTTGAGTCTACACTGTACTCTGTACTTAGGAATGAAGTTATCCGGGAAAGAATGGGGGTAAAGCGATGCCATGGGCATGTAATGAGGATGGAAAACAGGAAGGATGCCAAAGAAAATGTTGGGAATGAAGTATGTGGGAAAAAGACCGCAGGGGAGGCCAATAAAGAGAAGGGAGGAACAGATAACAGAAAGTGTTCGAGTGAGAGGAGAAGAATGGAAGAAATTAAAGGAGGAAGATTGGTGGAAGGATAGAGGAAGATGGAGACATTTTACTAAAAACTGACCCGCCCACAGGCTGGAAACAGTTGATGATGTATTCTGGAAGGCCAAAGTTCAATTTCAAGTGGAACTAGTTTAATTAGTTGAATTTTTATCTTCTAATGTAAATGCAAGGCTGTGGTGTTGGCCCGGCAAATGTATGTTAATTTGTAATCATTTTACTGTAGTTATTACAAGACATTTCATCCCCATGAATACGAGGGCTCTGTGAGTACTTGGATTTCGAGCTCATCCTTTGAGCTCGACATTGAGATCGAAAGTTTTATAGGCTCGTCATTTTAGAGCTTTCACTTGATGTACTTAATAATAAATTTTTAAAACACAATAGTAAGCATAGGCTATTTAATTTAGATAATATCAGCATTTCCACTTATAAATCATTGGGTTAGTTAACCGAATTGTTATTGCTATTATCACTTTTCACATTAATACTGTAATAGAGCTTTAAAACTACTTTTGACTGGTAAATTTATTCAATATTGTCGTCCATTTTGAAATATCCTTGATTGAAGTTCTGTACATCAGAGCAAAAAGGATGGAAGTCCATTTTTACATAATTGGAAATGGTTTTCTTTGCTTTATTAGCTGACAAAGGATGGAAGTCAAGCTAGTGATAATAAGTGTGAAATCTAAGTTGCAAAGGATGGAAGTCACATAAACTTAAATTGCAAAATGGGTGTATGTCCTTATCCATCATGTTTGCTCTATTGATTGTTTTACATAATTGACAGCATTTGATGGGTGTCCACATACACCCATTTAACATTGTGTGATATGTGATTGTTAGTGGCTCAATGATGGTAGTCCCGAGACCAGGACCAAATGGATGGAAGTCCACACTATAGAATGAACTTGACTGTGACTTCCATCCAGTAGGCACTGAGTTTTAATGTAGGTTCCAATTATTGCTTTGTGTTGTTATTAATTTTGTTTTGCATAGTGGAAATTAACAAAAAAAAATTGCTTAACATTATCATTATTATTTATTAATAATGTTTCACGAAAGAACAAAAAGTATTTTGGAATTGGCAAAAAGAGAATTTAACGAAAGTATGTAGTTTAAATTTTCATAACCTTGCTCAATCAATTGTTATGAGATTAATCATTGTATTTAGGTTATACTTTAGATTGATAATGTAGATATTATAGAGGGATAGGGCTAAATGAATATTGAATGTGCAGTTACTGCAATTTATTAATCCACTCTTTTGTTCAAACACGAGGTTATCTGTAGAGTGTAACTAAACATAGAGTATTATTATTTTCCATTGGCATCAGTGGTACCATTTATGAAGTAATAATATATCATACTTTAATTTACACAGAAGGGCCTAATAATATTAATGTACACTATAAAGGAAAGCTGCAATACCGGTACTTTGATTTGGATGATTAAATAACCAGTTAGTCTAGACTCGAATTAATTTTTTTAAACTAATTTACTGGAAATTTGATTGCTTCAGATTCCATTAATACGGATTTTATGGATGGATCTAAACCCCTCTCAGCTGTTGATTCTAACCAACTAGAAACACAAAGCTATTATTCAAATGCAAACATAGCTGCTACTACAAATACTAGTTTGTATGAAAATCTGATAGATCTAATTTTAATTGTGAGGAAAATAAAAATAGAACTGAAGTAAACGTAGCTGTTGTTGATGAAGCTGATATGGTTGCAAATGAAGATATTAATCCTTTAGCAGTGACTAATGTGTTTTCTAATGAAAATGTCATCATTGAATCAATTATGGATCTTGCAAATGAAACCAATGTGTTTACTTCTGAAAACATTGTTTTTCTTGAAGAAAGTGATATTACACTGTCATTACACTGCCTTTTAATGAAAATATTACAGAGATGAATGTAGAATCTGATATAAATGATGTTTATAGTCATACATATCATAAATGCTCAAACAGTTACTTATACTGAGGATGTTCCTAGGTCTACTTATGGGAATTACAAGAATGATCAAAACATAATTTATTCTAAAAATAGCAGCAATACAGAATTATTACTAAGTGTAACTACACCTGAAGATACTCATTGTGATAACACTGGCTTATATCCTGACTTCAATCCACTATCGGGAGAAAATTCAGATAATGATGAGTCATAAAGAAACCACAATGAAAATGAAATTAGTGGGCAGATAAATGTAGGCCCACCTGAAAACAACAAAGTGAGAGGAAATATTGAGCTAGAAGCTGGAGCTAGTGGCCTTAATGAAAATTCTGCTAAAGTTCCTGACATGTCAGCTGTCACAAGGAAAGGTAGGAAACGCTCACGTCAACCTGAAAATTGGAAACGAAATATATTGAAGAAAAAGCGGCTTGGTGGGAATTCCTACACATCACGGTCAGGTAAAGTTGTAAAAGAAAAAGTTCTAGGTCTATCTTGTCAATGTAGGCAAAGCTGTAATAAGAGAATTAGTGATAATGATAGAATAGGGATTCATAAAATGTTTTGGAACCCTGATATGACATGGGAACATAAAAAACAGTTTGTTGGTATGAACATAGCTGCTAAACCATTGGAGAGGCACCGACCACGGAACAGTAACCAAAATGGAAGACGAAAGTTTTCATACACTTAAAGCTTTATCATTGATAGAAAATCTATTCCTGTTTGCAAAGTCATGTTCAAAAATACATTATCAATAACAGAAAAATTTGTGCAAATTGTACAAAAAGAAGTTGCAGTCAATCCAGGTCGTATGATTAACGCGACTCCAAAAATTCGAGGTGGGCACAACAAGACTTCAGATGAAATCAAAGACAATATTTGCAGACACATAGAGAGCTTTCCCAGCTATGAAAGCCACTATTCAAAAGAGAAAACTAAGAAAAATTACCTTGGACCTGAACTTTCAATAAGTAAAATGTATCATCTGTACAAGCAACACAGTGAAGAAAATCATTTATCTTATGCATCTGAAAACATTTACTGAACAATTTTCAACACTTAATACAATCTTAGTTTTCATTTGCCTGGTATTGACACGTGTGATCAATGTGATGCTTTAAAAAATAGCATGAAAAATTCTTCTACAGAGGAAGAAAAGCAAAGGTTTCAGGAAGACCAGGATAAACATCAAAGAGAGGCGAACTTACGGTACGCTATAAAGTCTCAAGACAAAGAAGATGCAGCTGTGAACTTAAAAAGTACTGTGCTAATGGTAGATCTTCAAAAATGCCTTCCCACTCCTTATCTAAAAATCAATCTTTCTACCTTAGAAAATCACGGACTTTGAATTTCACAATCTTCAATCCCACCCAAAAAAAAAAGCATTTTGTATGTTATGGGATGAAACTATTGCTGCTTGAGGAGGGAACGAGATGGGTTCATGCCTCATCAAGTAGGCACAAGAACATCTTTCAGACTCTACAGAAGACATAATCATCTGGTCAGATAACTGTGCTGGTCAAAATAGGAACTTCATGATAATAATGGCCTATTTTTTTATTTTGAGTAAATATTCCAATCTAAAGTCAATTACACACAAATTTCTACTCAGAGGATACACACATTTTGAAGTGGATTCAATTCATTCTGTTATTGAAAGAAAGAAAAAGAAACTCCTTATAATGCAAATACATACACCACATGACTGGGCACAATTTATAAGGGAGTGCAAAGAAGTCAACCCGCTCGTCGTTCATGAAATAGACTTGGAGAATTTTATGAACTTATCTGAATTATTTGTAGGCAAAGATGCTCCCTTTGTGATCTGAAAGAAAAATGAAAACTAAGAATCTGCTTTAATATCAAAAATGGTTTTGTTACAGGTAAAAAAAAGCTAAAATAAGAGTCCTCTATTACAAAACAAGTTTTGAAGAAAATAATTTGAAAGAGCTAGATCTAAGAAGGTACATCAGAAGAGAACTTAAATTGCCTGATATGCTTCAACCAAGTATGACATCATGCCCAATCACAGCTCTTAAATATAAAGACTTACAGGTTATGTTAAAGTGGGTCAATAAAGTTTATCATACCTACTACAAAAACATGGTTCACAGTCAGAACACTTTTGAAACGGTGTTGGATGATGTTGAAGATGAATACATGTAGGGTGAAAATGTTGAAAGTGTTTATTACCTACTACCGTTATGTTAGGCTAAAGAAAATAATTACATTGTAATAATAATTATGTACTTGTACTTTCTTATAATATTTAGATGGCTTTCTGAACTAGTAATGTCATGTAAAATAAAAAAATTCCAGTATTTGTATATGATTTGTTCTTTAAAACAAATTGTGTATGTATTCCTATTAGTATGTAGCAGATTTTCAATACATCTTGTAAAAAAAAATCACACAAACTCTTTTCTACCCTCACAAGCCGCTCAGGCGGTAGAATACTTCCTTGGGTGAAACTTCACCTCTCAAGGTATTCGTGGTGAGATGCTTAGGTTGGTACTTCTGTGATTCTAGTGTAACCGGGACGAGACAAGAGGAATTACCATGGTGACTTACCTGTTAGAGTATCACCACGGTGCTGCAAGGTCCTTATTCCGAAGAGCTAGATCTTATGTTTGATGATGAATGAGTATACATAAAAATTGAGGTAGGGCACCTAAAAAGTATGTAGCAACGGAATATGTGTTGTCGGTACAAAGCAGAAATTATCACTTCATTAGTGTGCACATATTTTAATTTACTGATGCAGAACAATTATGCCCTACCTATTTGACACCAAATAATGTATAATTCTAATACTACAGAATTAGAGCCCAAAGGTAAGATATATATAATAACTGGATTCTGTTCATCAGCTATAACGATTAAACAAAGGAAAAAACCAATAATTTAAATAGTGATCTTAATTTGACAACTTAGTGGTAAATAGTGGAAATAGTGGTTAATAAGTTTAGATGAAAAAAATATTGTCTCTCTCCTCTTGCTAGCTTATTTAACCCCACAACAAATTGTCTTGGTAAAAAAAAAAGATGTGTAGTAGTTTGATTTAGATGTTAATAAATGGTAAGTTCTTACTTGTATAAATCTTCTTCTTTCCTATTTTTTTCCTTGATAAAGAAATCTCAATAAATTTGCAGAAATCACCACTTAAATATTTGAAGATGAATATATCTCACTCTGGTAGTTAACGTAGATAAGACTTATTTATATCCATTCTGGTGATAAATAGTCCAAACTTGAAATTACGTCAAAAACCAAAAATAAAATTTAAACTTTGATCTTGCGCCAAAACGAGGTTTTTTTTTCCCTTGGTTGTTTATTATTTTTCTTGATAGAGAAGTGTTGTCATGTCAACCCAACAATTAAATAAAACAAAGGAAATCAATTTAGCAGTGTATAGAGGAAAGAATAATGTTTTGAAACTTCAGAGGTGTTGTTCATGGAGAAATAAAAAAAAAAGTTCATTTGAAAAATATTAAAGCAGTTGATGCAGAAATATGGTGAATATTATTTACAATCTCTAGTATAGTAAGTAAATATGAATAATTCTAACATTTATTTTGTCATTACACTATTGAAAACATCTTGCGAATGTTGAATAATTATTAAAATAATTGCTTTTATTGCTCTGGAATCTGTACTAACAAAGAAAATGTGTGGACTCCCATCATATTGCAAGTAAATAATAATAACCAATAGATGGAAGTCCATACAATTATATATAAATATATAAAATAAAGATAATAAATACTTATAAATCTTGATATATTTTAAAGTAAACTTAATGGGGATAAATGTGCATTGATTTGATGGAAAACATGAGGGGATTCTATGGTTTATATATTTGTACATAAACAAAAATAGTATTACACATTTGGTTTTTTGGCTTTCCTCAAAAGTTGTAGATTTGGACTTCCATCCTTTTTGATCTGATGTACAGAGTTGTTTACTTGCATTGCTGAGACAAAGCAATGAAAATAAAAATAGCAAAATAAATAATTGAACTATTTACTATTTTTACCTGGTCCCTTTCCAAAATAATATTTTAATTTTAAAGTATGAGCATCAACTTTTATAAACATTAAAAATTTATTTGAAATAAATTTATCAATAAGATAATATCTGGCGAGAGCCCGTACAACGCGCATGTGTAACTGTGCATAGAGGAATGGAAATGGAACAGTAGGTGTGATCATAAACGAAATATTAAACAATTCAAATTTCTATTGGCTTATGATTCTTACATTTTCTTATAAGGTAAATTAAGTTACTGAAGCATATTTTGGGGAAACATTAGCTTATAAAAACATGAATTTTATTCACTTTTTATCAAGACAATATAGAAACACACTACAATAATGTAAAGTGATAGAGGAGGAAGTCAACCTGAAAGGATATTTAGGTTAGGCCTAGATACAAGCAAACACTTCTCTATTTCTTCTAACTCTTTTACACTTTTCACTTCTTCAAATTTCCACAGTTGCACATTGTTTTTGAATTTTCTAAAATATTTATTTTTTCATATGAAACATTAATGAAAAAGGAATATTTCCCAAAATTCAAAATAATGTGAAACTGTGGAAGTTTTGAAGAAGTGAGAATTGTAAAAGTTTAAGAAGAGATCAAGATAAGCCTTTGGACATTTTTTGTATAAAGTTCTGGAGTGCATTGTTTAGAAAAATTTTTAGGCATTCTATCTTAGGATGTGGAAAAATTATCGATATTTTCCTTTCAATACTAGTATTTTTTTTACTAGATACTTTTTTTCTGATACCTTTACTGATATTTGTACTCACACTCTGGTATTGGATCGGTATCGAAAGAAATAACTTTGTTATCTTCACTCATCCTTTGAGTAAATTTTTACTATGGTTAAAGAAGGGAACAAAATAGAATGAAACAAATGATACGGAACTCCGCACTGACTTTCTCGCTCTATTGTTTAAAAATGAAGATATTTACTCAAAACTCATACATGTGAAACAAATAATATATACTAGCAAACCTGAGAAAAAATTGCGTTATACTTAGGTTAGATATTTGTTGACTACTGGATTTAAATTTTATGATTTTCTTTTTAAAGAATTAAAGTCCACACTTCTATATTGGATCAGATTGATACTGGGTCCACAAGGGTCAATACTTTGTACTAAAATTTTGACTTCCAGTTAAAAAAATTTTACATTTTATTAGGGGTTACACATCTTATAGTTATCGCATTTTTATTAAATTCCTCATTTATAAATTTAGACCAATAAAAAGGTAAATATTGGCTATTGAGTCTAAAATGATAGAGATGGATCATTGCTATACAAACATTTCCCCTAAGAAGTTAAAGAAAAATGAACAAACTTTTTGAGAGACTTACTTATCTACTTACTCTATGGAATTAGAGAATTATTGTGTTAAAACTAAAGTGGTATCTCTGTATAAATTAAGCTCACAAAATTGTATTAATATATTTTCCTGTATTTCTGAAACTATTGGTTTTACAAAAATATATTTCACGTTAAAGCTTTTTATTTTTAATAGTACTACAATTTTGCAATTATAAGTTATTTAGTACCTTAAATGGTTGCAGAGATGAGGAAATTTACGCTTCTGTAAAGTACCCTAAAAGTTATTTTCATTGGAAAATGAAAATAGCCATTTTGTTTATAATCTTATTTAATGCCAAGATACAAATTTTAATCAAAATCGTTAGAGCCGATTTTGAGATTTTTTTTTTCTTTTTTCCCTTCAGTAAACTACCCTAAATTTTAGGGTTCATTTTAGGGTTCCCCTAGGGACAACCCTGTTTTAACCAGATCGGTAAAATAGTTTAGGCTCTAGTCCGAGGTACAGACAGACAGACAGACGGAAATTCAAAAACCACTTTTTCGGATTCGTGGGATCATGAAACATCGAAATTCATCAAAATCTCAAGTGTGATTTTTTTGATGATCACAATACTTTCTCTACCTATAAGCTAGCAAGAAAGTAAATATATATTAGGTACTTAGGCCTATAATATTTAGCTATTAAATAACTTTCCATCAGCTAAATTTTCATAGAAACTTTGAAAGCTGGTATGGTAAAACCTTTAATAATATCCATTAAACAATACTATTTATCATATCTCCCAAGTTTCAACACATAACATAGCCGTGATAGACCTAAATAAACTATAATATGGCAATATCATTATTATTTTCAGGGTTTAAATAAATATCAAAATACAATCATTATTATTAATATGCAAAAGTTGAAATTATTGTTTGATAGAAAAAATATTCCCTAGATTAAAATTTCAATACTGATACTGTTATTGATACTAGTACAGTATTGATATTTTTCTTCCAATACTTTAAATGAGTATAATATCAATACTTTTCTTTTGATACCACATCCCTAATCCTACCCATTCTAAAGAATTTTGTTTTCTCTAACTCTCTTGTAATTTCAAGAGGAGTTGAAATGTTAAGTCCGGTGTATTTCCATCCTCCTTCATAGTTCTTTTGTTACCTTGCTTAAAGAATTTTGTAATGTAATTGCCTCTTAATCATTATCTCTGTTCTTCCCAGTTTCCACGCTAGTGATTTAACAATCATCTTTGGAATTGAGTTAGATCCTTCCGGAAATTTTACTCAATAAGGACAAATTATAGTGTGAGTGAATAAATTAGTGCGATAATTTATTTTATCTCAATTAAGTGCATGTCCCTGGTTTAATTTGTATACATACCTTCATTATATGGAAACCTGGCTTTAGTGGGAAAATATCTTGGACCCTTGCAATTCCGTTTAAGGCAGGTTTCACTGTATTCTGTATGGCTGTTATATTTTTCTCCAAGCACAATTGTCTAATTTTGCTGGGCTAAAAGATTATTTTGTTTAAATTAACAAAATTTTGCTTGATATTTTATTTAATATATTTACTTATACACCAATTGTTTTAATCAATTGTAAACCTAAACAATATATTTCTGTCTTTCCAAAAATGTTGCGATTCATCACCTTGAGTATCTTTAAATTATAAAGTAACTAAAACATGTGTGAAGAATTATTCAATCTGATTAAAATTAAATAATGTAGTGAGTGAGCAACAAAAATATTAACTTGATTACTGTAAATTTGATCAATAAACAACTCAAATCAGTCAATTTTATCATGCATATAGACCTTCACTGAGCCTGGTTAATCTGTAATTGTCTGTGTTGTTGATGATACTGTCTTTGTTGAATTGCTGCCAATGCAGGTGGGACTGATATAGCACGTTCCACTTGTTTTTGCTTCATGGCAGCTCGCAGTTCCTTCATTTTATTTCTATAGCTGAGCCAACGTGCCACATCAGGATTGTTCCTATCACCACGCTGTTCCAGCTGATGATAGTAGGCTTGACGAAAAATCTTGAATGCCTGCATGCTAGCATATGGCAACTGTGTCACTGGATCAATGTATCTTGCTGGCATTTTTGTTATGGGGCACACTTTTCTTTCTGGTATCACAGGCTGAATCTTTGGGAAAGTACTCTTGTATAGTGTTTCGTCAGAAAATGTTATAAATGTCCTTTCACAAAATTCACCAGCATTTTCTTTAAATGATTGTTCTTGTTTGAGTAGATAATTATAAACATCATCATTTTCTTTTGTGTCTTTCCTTTGACTTGTCTCCTCTCCTTCATCAACAGTGATTGGACTTTCATCACGCTTTACTTCCAATATTAAAGGCATGCGCATAGAATGGAAGTTAATAATAGGCCCTTCATAAGATTTCTTTACAGGTCTTAACTTTTTCTTCTCCATTTCTAGTTTCTGATATTTTTCTAAAGATTTCAAATTTTCTTCTTCAGTAATTTTAGCTTCCTCCAAAAGCTCTTCTTGAGTTGGTTTCCAAACATCTTGTGCTTTTCTCCTACCCTTCTTTCTCTTTCTATCTTCTGTTCTTTCTTTAAGCCTTTGTTGTGTTTCTAAAGATTTTGCAGCTGTTGAACGGCGAATAGACTTCCTTTCAAAGCTATCAAACGATGGCTTTTCTTTCTTAGGTTTTTTTGATTTTTGCTCTGATGTCTTTTGTATTTTTTGAAGAACAACTGGTTCTTTGTAAGCTTTTGTGACCAGCCGATGCTGTCTTTTAGGGGCTTGTTCTTCATGATCAGAAATTGGTTCATCATTTTCATCAATGCTGAAATCTGAGTCTACATCATCTTCACCTTCTTCTTCTGATTGGTAATCATCATCATTTTCAATTTCATTGAAACCACCATAGGTTGTCTTATAAAAGTCGTCTTCTTCCTCTTCATCCAAAAGTTTAGACATCTTATTGCCTGCATTGTTGCGCCTCTCACGTGAAGTTGCCAATGCCATGATACCTAGCTGTTGGAAACAGAATAAGAACTGTAATTATAATAAATTTATAAATTAAAGGGCGTTTAATATTTATCAAGTTTCTTAGAATATTATTTTATATTTAAATATAATTTTTAATTTTCTGATTAAGAATGAATAGTTACATTTCAATAGTTATGATTTACACTTTATTGGACCAAAGTGTGATTCATCTTTGTTTTTGAAAAATAATAGTCAAAATATAAGTATCAAAATTATGACCTATGTCAAATAGTAAAAGTATAAACATTTGTTTTGATTTTAAATCTATTTAGGCTTATTAATCAAAAATGACTTTAAAGCTATTTTCTATCCCTTTATAAGTTCAGACCGACACAAGTGGTTCGAGGCATGAATCTCGCAATAGGCTGGCGGTAGATATTTTAATATCAACTGGGTCCATGGGGATGACTTGTAAAGGTGTGATTTGCTACAACACATCAGACGTGAATTGGAGCCATGCGCATCAGATGTGTGCAGCTCACACAAATATAGATGTTTTCTCTGACACGTTTGAAATACCATAAAATATCATAGACGAGACAGTTTTTGTTTTCCATTAAATGGATGGTTATTAATATTAATCATTAGTTATTAGTATTAATAAAATTGAACCGAGAGTTTTATCTTAGCCTTGTGTTGTTCACAAAAACAATTGTTGAAAAGAGCAATGAAAAACTGTTTACAAGTTTACTATTACTTTGTAGAATGACAGAAATATTTTTGTAACATAAGTAAAGGACATACTTGAAGAAAGCAAAAATTTGGGATTAGTTAATTCATACTAATGTTTAAAGAATATTTTATTATGAATATTTTATTTTATAGTAACAAGTAAAAGAGAATGCAACTTGTCACATGAATTTATAGCCGGGTGAGCAATCGTGTCTATACTGCTTCCAGAGGAGTGCTATCGGTTGTGGTGTGACGTGCGCGCCAGCCACCAAAATGACAATTTAAAAACATAAAGAGTACATCGCGTCTGATGTGAGCGGCTCTAATTCGCGTCTGATGTGAATGGCTCTAATTTGCGTCTGATGCGTTGTAGCAAACCACACCTTGACATTTTGAGTTTCACATTGGCTCTCAAAGCTAATATGGATGCATTCATTTAATTACGTGCCTCTTTTCCGATACATTAAATAAAACTTGCATTAAAACATATTTATTATAAGTTCACTTCTTGAGAATATATAGATATATAGCCTTACTTCTAAAATCTTAGCAAGAGTTTTTAGTTTTTCATTCATTTTGTTAGATTTATAACCATTTTTTCCACAACCATATAGGGCAAAAGATGCAAAGAGCTATGAATTAAATCCTAAAAGGTCTATTCAATGCAGCCCATTAAAGAGCAAAAAATAATTTACTTAGAGACACAAAAGGGTTAGTAGGTATTGAAAGAAAACTTAACACACCACACAATCTTTAAGAATACTTACAAATGCAAAGAATTTGTAGCTATTTTATAAACTCTGTGGGTGAAGATTTAACTAATGATATATTATTGATAGGTGAAGCTACAAATCAATTAACAACTGAGCAATTGAGAGTTTATACAAGGTTCATAAATGCAGAAGATAATGATAAATAAAGCATTTTTAGGGATTTTAGAGCTAGAAAATAGTATTACAGAGGATTACTGGTACCTAAACACATTGGGGGGGAAAATAAACCCTGCAAATTTAGGATCGACAAATTGAAGGGGGATGGGTAAAAATATGATAGCCCTCATTTGACAACAAAATATGTTAGCAGTGATTTCTGGTTGCATACCACTTGAACTACAAGTTACAGTCGGTCATATCCATGAATATTTTACTTATATTTTATAGCTATATTTCAGGATTTAATAGACCTTAAAATAGTGAAAATATCCCATATAAATAAATGAGGAGAGCTTCCTTGTCAAAGATGAAGTTTCTCGTGCTGAAATATTGTGGGCTATTAATCAAGTAATGACACATTCTTCTGCTAGAAGATTTTCAGCTTGTAGTAATCTTTTTAAAGTAATGTTTTTCGATAGTGATAATGCCCAGAAATTTCAAATGCATAAAAATAAACTTGGATTTGTCATTGTGTATGGATTAGGTCCTTTTTTCAAAAGCGAGCTTGCAAATATGGTAAAGCAATGCTCATTTTATTGTAATTCATTTGATGAGACCATAAATACTGTGGCTCAGAAGACCTAGACGGATGTTGTTTGCTTCTGGAGTGAAAATTAAATTCATACAAGATATTTAACATCTTGCTTTTTAGGTTATGCAACAGCTCAAGATATATTAATGAACTTTATCTGCACTAAAACACAAAGGCTTGGATCTTAAAAAATTGCTTCAAGTTTCCATGGATGGACTAAATGTAAAACTCATATTTTTAAGTGATCTCAAAAGTTACTTGAAGGAAGGTTCTCCACAAGATCATGAGTTACTGGAATTTGGAACTTCTTCTTTACACATTGTCCGTAGTGCTTACAAAACAGCACATGCTAACTCTAGTTTGACTATTAACCAGTTTTTGCTCTCACTATATTATTTATTTAAAGATTTTCCAACAAGCCGTGCAGACTATCAAAGAATAACAGGACCATCTCTTTTCCTGATGAAGTTTTGTTTTATTAGATGGGTAGAAAACTCAAAGGTGTTAGCGAGAGCAATGTCAATGCTGCCGTATTTAAAACAGTATTTTTATTCTAACAAGCATTGTCCAAGATATGATAATTTTCAAACATTAAGCAATTTTGTGAAGGATGAACTTCTGACATCAAAGTTGGGATTCATGCTGTCAGTTTCACTTGAGTTGGAGCAATTTCTCTCACCAAATATCAGAGCAATCAACCACTATTGCCATTTATGTAAACTATTTGAGCACTTGAACAGAATGGTAAAATGTGATGTAATAAATTCAGCAAATACTTTCAAAAAATTGTTAGCAGATGATTTAAAGGAACAATCCAACATGAAAGCACTCCCTACTGGAGATATTGGGTTCGCAGCATCAGCAGCTTTGAAAGGAATTAAAGACATTAAGATATTTTAGTTCCTGAGGAGATTGTCAAAAATGCCTAGTTGATCTCTGCAACAAACTTTTACATAAGTGTCCTCTCTCCTACAATATTGTCAAGGGTGCTAGTTGTCTCTCTCTCGTAGTCATGCTCAATCCATCTGTTGGGACCTATAGGATAACTTCTGCATTAGAAGTCCTACTAAACAAGAAACAACTATCTAGCATGCAAGCTGACGTAGTAAAAAGAGACTACTTGGGGACTTTGTATCAAAGCAAGAAGTTACTGACTACCTTAAACAATTCACTTCAAGTGGTGACCAGTTTGATAAGTTCTTCATGAATATTTTTTCTAGAGTAAATGCATCCCAGGAACTACATTATTTTACTAAAAAAATTCTTGTTCTCTTCCATAGCAATTCAGCCATTGAGCAAAGTTTTTCTGTGATTAAAGAATGTCTGGTTGAAAACCTACATGAGGACAGCCTTATTGCAAATGCAATATGATGTTAAAATCAGAAAGAAAACTTCACTGAATGTTTGGTGAGTGTGTTTCATGTTTTGGCTATAGATTGATAAGTATTACTCTAATTTAGATAAATTTTGTGTCAAAATTTTCAAAAAAGCCCCACTTTTTTTTTATGAAGTAACATACGCTAAAGGCCCACACACCATCCAGATTTTGTAAAAAAAAAAAGTAGAGTACCAATGATTTAAAATAAGTTATGTCCGAAAAACTGGTGTTTGTAGCCCCACCTGACAGTTTAAGAATTTTTGGGTCTTGTTAATCAATGCACAGTGTTAAAACCTGATAAGTCTAAAACTCCAAATTTTATTCCCCCCCCCGCCCCCCCCCCATTTCAGATCTTTTTCGGTTCCCCAACCTGCAATATTGAGGCCTGAATATTTGAAAATTTGAGTGAGCGACCATGTTTAAAACTTAATAAAGTAAAAGGGGAAAATTTCTAAGTCTAGGTTAAAAAAAAGTTATGCCCTTTAAAAAACTTAGAAACTACCTTTTTAAACAAAACTTAGAAACTACCTTTTTAAACAAAACTTAGAAACTACCTTTTTAAACAAAACTTAGAAACTACCTTTTTAAACAAAACTTAGAAACTACCTTTTTAAACAAAACTTAGAAACTACCTTTTTAAACAAAACTTAGAAACTACCTTTTTAAACAAAACTTAGAAACTACCTTTTTAAACAAAACTTAGAAACTACCTTTTTAAACAAAACTTAGAAACTACCTTTTTAAACAAAACTTAGAAACTACCTTTTTAAACAAAACTTAGAAACTACCTTTTTAAACAAAACTTACGCTGAATTTCAGGTTAAATTTCAGCCATTTAGGTTACATTTAGACAAAACTTACAATGATATTAAATGTAGCCCACTTTAATAGCAGAAGAATGGTTCCTTTCCCAAGTTTCTAGATCTTATAGTTCCTGAGATAGTTAAGTTTTTGTAAACATCAAAATACATCAAATTTAGCGTTGGCAATGTTGGAAATGTGGCCGTAGAAAGACTGGTTGGAGTAAATTTAAAATAAAAATTGTTCACGCAACCAAATAATTTTTTTCTGGGTGATGTGATATGGAATGACCTAATCACGTTACGAGTGATATCAACAAGGCTAGGTTTTCCTTAAAGAGATATATTATATATTGGCAACAAGGCTATTTAGTAAGCCTACTTCAGTTGTTTATGATATGCAGACAAATTTTTCAGTACCTTTAACCCTGCATTTTGATAACTCTAAGACGTTATAGCCTCTAGTTGCACTTTATTTTGAAAAATCTGGTGAGCTTCTATTGCAAGTAGGCCTAATCAGCCCTAAATGATTTTGTTTCATTTGCATGAACAATTTGTTTTCAAACAGGGTAGGCAAGAAACTGTGCATATATATCTCAAAAAAAAACCCCGTACTTAATTCATCCTCACTAACTTTCTCCACACTTCCCTATCCTTGCACACTCCCTTCGCTTCAACAACATCCATACAGTGAGCCATGCATGCGCTGTATTTCTTAAAACTCTTAATGTTTCTCTTTTTCACACATCTGTACAACATTTAGCCACGTCTCACATGGCTAAACTACTCCTTCCTTTTGATTCACATACTCCTTCATAGCTTCATATATTTGCTTCATCACTCGATCCACTCTCATCCTCTCAACATAGCCAAACCAACGTATCACACTTCTTTCACATTGACCTATTGGATTCCCTTTCAAATTTCACTACTTCAGAACCCATTCATTACCAACTCTGTCCATACGAGTTTTTCCACATACATTTCTTACATATATCATTACATCCCCGCCGCCAAAAGATGATGATGAACCCTATTCCTTTATTTTGTTAATCAATTTAATGACAAATTATATTAATAACATGTAGAGAAGAACAGTGAAATCGCCCGCCTCGATGGCATAGTTAGCTAACATGCTAGTTTCGTATTGTGCTCGACTGCCGAGAACAGGGAGAACGAGGTTCGAATCTGGGTGAACTGGGGTTGGTTTTTTTTAGATGGTTTTCCACTCTTCCTCCACGCAAATATGGGTTCACTTCATCTAAATTCCACCTTCTCAATTCCTAGCCCATTGGCGTAATTAGGTATAACCATAATGGGGATTAAGACACGGTGCTAAATAATAAAAAAAACCCACCGGAATCCCCAACGGACGAGACGCCACTGACTAGTAATAATATAACATAGGCTATTTTAATGTTGTTTTGGTTTTTGCACATGAATATGATTGTTAGAAAAAGATTGAGACAAAATTATTTTTGTAGCTTGTATTAACTTACCTTTAGAAAAAAATAATATTAAAACAAAGTTACAATAACACTACTGCTTCAAATTAGATCAATCGTACATCAGTAAATGCAAAATAAGTACATTTAGTATAAACGTTTAGTAAACAATTAAAAAAATGTATTTACTAAAAAATCTCCATAGATCAAATAATAAGGTATCACAATTTGTCATTGATTTTAAAAGTAGTATAGAAATGTTAATGGCAAAGAGGACTTGGGTTTTTATTCCAATAGTTTTAACATTACGCCACTAGATGTCACAATATGTAGAAATGTAGATAAGCTCTATCTATAAATTAAGATAATCCGTATGTAAGAATGATTAGCAAGGTTGTATGGTTTAGAAAAAAGGAGTATTAGGTTTTAACATGATTTTAATAAACATAACAAAGAAAACCCTTGCTAAGAAATGACAAGCGAGAATAACTAATAGTTTTTCATACTTGATCAAGAGTTAAGAAGTTTAAAAGCATTTATCCCGGCCGATTAACCAGAAAATTCGGTTAAAAAATTATTCATGTTTCAGAAAGCTTTTTAAAATATGATTTTCCGTATTTCTCATTCAATAACAGCAAAATTGGGATCTGTTTAGGTATTTATTTAAATTAATTTCGTTTAGATGTTGACGTTTCATGAAACTGAAAAAAATATTTTTACAATACCATCTTTTATTCCACTGTAACTGAAATCCTTTTACCAATCAAGAATTTTGTTTATTTAATTTTACTTTATTCTTAAGTGTGTAATTATTTTAACACGATTATCACACAATGCGGCCAGATGCCACACTACAATAGTTTTAATTAATTCTAACTGTATTCATTTTCAAACGTATTGTTTTCAACGGACATTAAATTGCAATGTAATTATAACTACTTTATCAGACCAACATGAACCCGAACGGGTAGTAAGACGCGATGCTAATAATAATAATAATAACATGAAATACACTTATTTACCTGGTTTTAATCAAAATATTCCGTTCACATTTAAAACAAAACTGATCAAATGTTATTTTGATTCTAACGTCTTTTACATACTCCTACTAGAATCAAAATGGCCGATGCAACACGAAGAAGAGAGAAATGGACTAACTTACTTGCCCGCGAGAAGGCGGGGACTATAAGAGCACAGGAATGTCATCCGTTTTCATGAATTTTTATCCTATATTTGATCTTGCATCAATTTAGTAATAGTTTCAATTTTTATCAAACTTCTTTATTATATCTTTTCTCCTGTATACTCCGTGTTTTTTTCTTTAATTCCCCATATTTATAAAAAATATTTCCAAATTCGACCTTATACCACATATACGCGAGATTTTTAGGGCCTTGACGAGAAATGTTGAGAGGCGGGAGATGTGAGATGAAGCCGGTTCTTGAATCTTGGTTCCCAAATGAGACAACTGTGTGTAAGTTCAATGGATAAATAAAGTAAAGGGAGAATGACAAGTTTTGTTAGGGAAAATTTTACAAAAGGTATTTCAAAGATGGTGAAAGATAGGACAGTGACCTGGGATAACTGTAATAAATTCTAAACCACGAATTTTTAGTTTTACGTGAATGTGTTTGAACCACTGACCTTTGCAACGCTGAAGGCTACAAGACGCCATTATAATGAGGTGATATAGCCTGTAACGTTTCTGTCGTGATTCCTCCACACCCCTTTCGGTCGGGATGATCGCGGCGCAGTTGTTGGGCGCAACCTGGCAGTTTGGGAACTGGCCTGAACAGCTCCGTCATGTGAAGAGATTGGGGGCTTATTAGGCACGACGCATTCGAGATACCACTTGCTTGTGGTCAAGGTGTGACCAGGTCAAGGAAGCAGACTAGTTACAATGTCTGTCAGTCACTCTGTTTGGACCATCTACCATGATTTTAGTTACTACAGTGACTGTGTTTCAATATGTTGGTCGCAAGGCTCGGTTTTTTTTTACCAAACAACAAATCCACCATTAAAGAGTAAGCTCCGAAAGTGAATTTCATGTTAGCAAAGCTTTACTCGGCACAGCCTTCAGTAATATTGAGCACAAAAAAACAAACTTTGGTGATATTCAACCGTCAACCAGAGTACGGGACGTCAGATCGACACCTCAGACAGTGTCCAGATGGACATTTCCAGGTCAAGTGTGATCTGGATATACGGCGATGGAGGTGTGCCGATATTACGTCATAGGATGCCCAGTGTTTCCTATAAACCTCCGCGAGAGCGCCTGGCCGGCTCACGGAGGGTTTTCTCCTGCGGGAAGAAGTAGTTCGGGTGGTTGAGGTGGGGATCTAACATGATGTACGTAAAGAGTCAGAGTTGTTTCATGAAGTGAAGAGGGTGAACCAACACCCCCCTTGGACTGCTGGGACGATTTGAAAGAAAGTAATATAATAAAATTATTAAGGTAAACAGTAATTATGTAATACAGTGAAATAAAATAATGCCTTACAACATTTTGTTTGTACAAAATGATAGCTGAACATGGATGCAATATGGTACACGAAATAATATCAGGGTGAAAATTAAGGACCTATGAATTTATTCATCATGCAAATCCTCTCGGAATGGTCTCAATCCAGACATTTCTCAAATAAACTGTTTTAGTAAAAATCCTGAATTGTATCCACAAATGGTGGACTTTAAGTCTTAAGTTTTACTGAAGAAACTTTAATCGGAATTAATAATGAAGATCCGTCACTTTTCCGATATAGTGCATCAGGATATAATTTTTCAAACTGAATACGTATGTTATTTAATTCCAGCAAACTATTTAAATTGTAATCTGTTTTTATTTAACTTAGCAAATATAAGTACTTTAGTGCAACAGCAGTTAAACGAAGAAACCTTTGGAGCACCTTAAAAAAACACGGTTTGCATTCAAACTTGTTTGTGTTATTTTATAGATATTATGTTATTTTATAAATATTTATCATAAATCTCTTAATATTTTATATTATTAATGTTCACTTTAATTTTTTTGTATATCCTAAAAAAAATGCTTCAATAGACCATTGTTAATCAAATTAATTTATAGGTAAATTTAAATTTAATTTGGAATTATTGGCTTTAATTCTCTTTTAAAGTGAAGCCCCAAAAGTATTTGGAGAAGATTGAAGTATTCTCTCTTTTAAAATATTGCAGTATTTACTAGAACATTAATTTGCAGCTACATTTATCATGCGTCTGGTTTTTTTCAGGTCATTATATTTTGAGCATGTACTGACTTTAATAATTTAAAAGAGGCAAAACTTTTATTTAATTTGCCAATATTCTATAGCCTCTATGTTAAAAAGAAAAACATTGAAAAACACGTTTTAATCTAATTCACTCTAGAGGGCCTTTTGATGCCTTCTGGCAGAATTTTGGTAAAGCACTGCTTTGCCCACATTCTAAGCGCAGTGAGCTCTATATGTTACTGCTTACGGGACATGAACACACAATTTACAATTAAGCTAAGCATGAAGCTCTATTACTTCAATATTGTCGTCTCCTAGGGACATACGGGACAAACCCTGGCTTTGAAATCTCATTGCTCTCATGGCGCCAGCGTGTTACTGAAACGTTTAGCTTTTGGAAATGACTATATGTCCTTCCACTCTTAAATTGCAATGCAGGTCTTATGGAGCACGCATTTACCAGATTTTATCCACTTTAGACATATTGATAATTTTTATATTTTAAATGATATACATTCTATACACGTTATGACAGTACATTTGGAGTCTGATTAATGTCACAATAATTGTGAATTACTCTGTAATTTATTATTAATACTAGATTTTAGGTATGTCTATGACAGGTTGATTATGGTATTTTATTGCTCATCTACTACAATTTTTTTCTAAATGTGTGAATCTTTATGACCTAAAACTTAAGACTTACTGTCCGCCATTTGTGGATATAATTCAGGATTTTTATTAAATAAATTTATTTAAAAATGGTCTGAATGAAGACCATTCAGAGTGGATACAACTAAGGAATTAGTGGATATAATGCAGATAATTCTAGTGGATGCAAATCAGAATTTTCATTTGTGTTTTTTCTTAGAGAAAAGTCTGAATGGAGACCATTCAGAGTGGATACAATTCAGTTCCTTCTCGTGAGTACCGTCATACGGGTTGGACTAAAAATTAGGCAATATACTAATGCCCCTTTGGTACGTGGTTATGAAACAGTGTATATCTTTAACTATAAATTGAAAAGAGGTTCGAAGGCCAAGGCCTACATACTTAACAGAAAACTGTAGTCTTCAAAACTCACAATTAAAAACACAACAAAATACAGGTCTATGTAATGGCACTATCCTTAGAGAAATTGAATAAAAAATTATTCATGTAATTATTTTAAGTTTGATCTCAAGGAAATGTATATTTCTTAGCGAGAATCGATTTGGTACCTGTAGACACTAACACCCAACTTATTTTGAGATGAAAGACGTTTCCAACTAAACTTATATTCTTAATTATTTTAGTTAAATACAAAGTAAAATCTTGGAACAGGTTTATATCTATATTCAAAGGCGTACTTACTAGAGGCAGAGGCACCGCGAGGACGCACCTTTCGTGTAGTGTGGGTGGTGAGCAAAGGCATGGCGAGCACCCAGATCTGCCTCGACTCGCTGCGCGGGCATATCCACCGGGCTGTCTGTACATCGAAGCTAGTATTTGCTCAGTGCACGCTAGTCTGGACGCCTCTTTTGTTATATCTGTCTCATCCCAAGAATTTTTTTCTAGTCGTGAGGGATTTTCGCGTTGATAGTGGTGTAGGTAGCCACTATAAAATGGATTGGGAGCAGGACATGAACGTTAAATTGATTGATGAATTGGAGAAGAGACAATCTCCAGTGGCCAGGAACCGCAGCGTGATATATAATAGTTTGTCTGGTGGAATTACAGGTCTGAAAGTATTATATTTCCTCCCTATTATATCTTTAATGTCATTCAAAATAAAGAGAAAGTCTTCCTCCATCATTCTTGTGAATTTATCAAATTTCTCACCTTAATCAAGGTTAAGTTCGATTAAAAGACCTGTGCTATTTCCAGTTAATCGTCGTCTATGTAGATATACCAAGTTGTGATGATCACCTACGTCTTTTATAGATTTTTTTAGCTTTTTCATCTGATATTTTAATATAGTAAAACTCACACAAGCTGCTGTGTTGTTGACGTCTGACATTGTTGTTGCCTAGGTTTAAAGGTCATAGAAAAGTGGAGCACTCCTCATGCATTCTTAAAGCGTCCTCGTGTGGGATTCATGAAATGTCTGCTTGTGCGTTCTCGTTCTGCCGCATTTTGCCGCGTTCGACCTTGTGGTGCCTCTGCCTCTAGTTTGTGCGCAGCTCTAATATACTAGCTAAGATTATGTTGACATTTTAGGAGAGTACAAATCCATTTAAACCTTTCAAACTTCAAACTGGGTATTTTTTCACTTCTTCATTGTTTGTATAACAATGACGGGAAGCATTGCATTAACAGTTTTTCAAGTATTTATTAAATTGGTTCTAAAAGTACTAGGGACTTTTTTGAGCTTGTTGACAATTTATTTATATCTATGAAGTGTCTTCCACTATCATTGATAAACGGCACAATGATCCACCTGGAGCAGGTTTGATTAAAAATAAAAGACTTTTATTATGTTGAAAATGTAAGTGAAGTGTAAATAATGACATGGTGATTATTTAAGATTAAAGATGCACCTCCTAAGACGCGCTTCTCATTGAGTCTAAAAATAAATGTGTCCGTATGATACGTTCATGTGTTAGAACTGAATAAACTGACGAACGCACATAAATCTCACTTTTCTGGACGAGGCACGATCTAATCTATCAATCAGCAATATCTTTTAGACGAGTCTCGATCTAAACTTCCAATTAGCAATATTTGATGGAAAATCAGTAATATTTTCTGGATGATCCATGATCTACCTACAATCAGAAATATTTTCTGAACAAGTCACAATTCATCCAATCAATCGGCACTATTTTCTGGGCAATCATTAATAATTTTTGGATGATCCATGATCTAAATACAATCAACAATATTTTCTGGACAAGTCGCAATCCACCCGAGCAATTGGCATTATTTTCTGGATAAATCATAATCCATCCTAGCAATTGGCTATATTTTATGAATGAGACGCAATCTAACCTCACATCCGACAATATTTATGTAATAATCATTTTCACAATTTACATATTTTACTGTTTCTAGGCATTGATTATTGGTCTCAAATGATCCCAAATGGTTCGCTCTCTAAATGTTACGGAAGTATGGATTGCCCAGACCTATTATATGAATATGTTAGCCCTAAGTTTTTAATTAGTTAACAAAGTAGCCACAGGAGTAATAAATGAGCGTGTATTTTATATAACAACGTACAGTTTAATAAGAATTAATCATATAACTTACAACACGGTTGGACGCGTTGACAAAGGCGTAAATCTCGTCAGATCTGGTTTCCAAATGACAAGATGATCAAGGTTTGAATCTAGACCCACTATCGTCAAATCGTACTAGATGAAACTGACATTTAGTCTACGTGCCCACTAGTGAAGGAGTGTTATTTGTGTTTTTCTCTTCTTTTGAAGTAGTTGACTGATTTTAGCTAGGGTGATTAATATTGGCATATTTGTATACTTGACACATTCTCCATAGATCAACATATTTAAATCAGAATTTAGCCATTTTAAGTTTATACAAACTTTACCATATAGTCGATTATAGTTATGACAATATTCTCAGAAATAAGTTAGTCATTTTACAGACACCCATTTTGAAATAAATCATCTCTATTTTTTTTTTAAATATCAATAACAATAATAATTCATTATTTGTAAACTAACCTTAAATGTATTTATTTTATAAAACTAAGCATTCATTTATATTTGTCATGCAAGAGAATACCCAGATATCAATTTTGAGTAAAACCATTAAGGATATTTTAGAAAAATTTCTATATTAAAACAAACTTTAGTTACCTACCATTGCATTAATATTTTAAAGAAAATAAACATATACAATTAATTATTCATCACGTAAAAAACTTTCCAGATACACATTTTGGACCAAATGCTTCCAAGCATTCTTAAAAGATTTCAAATACTCTAGATTCATCGGACTCTTAAGCAAATTACCATATTATGGTTTTATTTATAATCAGTTTTAGGCTTGTTTATGACAAGTTGGTTATTAACCAATGTAATCTAGTCTTCAAATTGATAGACGCTTGGAAGGTCGGGTTTTGTTTGTAAGAACCGGTATATTTCTAACAGTTTTTAAGTAAGAGTGGATAAAATGAGAATGAAATAAATTAGTTATATTTTTTTAAATAAAAAAAGGAAAATCTGGCACCATTAGGTTCTATCCCGGGCTATATATATGTGTAGATTTCTAAGTCACAAGGGGCTGGAGGGGGTGGAAAGACCCACACACAAACATTGGCAAATTATATACAGAGATGTAAAAATTATATAATATATCTAAATTATAAATAAAATAACAATATATTTTCAAAAATTTAAAATTTTCAAAAATTTAAAATTTTCAAAAAACACTTTTCAATAAACTATCCTTAATTTTAAGGCTAAAATCAATTGTATAAAACTCTCCACGGTGTAAATCATATTCACCATATTTTTGTATCAACTTCTTTAATATTTTTCAATTGAACTTTTATTTTTTAATTCTCCATGAACAACACCACTGAAGTTTCAAAACATTATTCATTCCTCTATATGCTGCTACATTGATTTACTTTGTTTTATTTAATTGTTGGGTTGACATGACAACAGTTCTTTGAAAAAAAAATAAACAACCAAGGTACGCGCTGGGGGTTTTTTTTTTTTGGGNAAACAACCAAGGTACGCGCTGGGGTTTTTTTTTTTTTAGGAAAAAACCCCATTTTGGCGCAAGATCAAAGTTTAATTTTATTTTGGTTTTTGACATAATTTCAAGTCTGGACTATTTATCACCAGAATGGATATAAATTTTATCTACGTTAACTACCAGAATGAGATATATTCATCTTCAAATATTTAAGTAGTGACTTCTACAAATTTATTGAGATTTCTTTATCAAAAAAAAATAGGAAAGAAGAAGGTTTATACAAGTAAGAACTTTCCATTTACTAACATCTAACTCAAGACTACAACTACACATTTTTTTTTTACCAAGACAATTTACTGTGGGGTCGAATAAGCTAGCAAGAGGAAAGACACAATCTTTTTTCATGTAAACTTATTTACCACTATATCCACTATTTACCACTAAATTTGTCAAATTAAGATCAGTATTTAAATTATTGTTTTTTTTCTTTGTTTAATCGTTATAGCTGATGAACAGAATCCAATTATCATATATATAAAACTTACCTTTGGGCTCTAATATTGTAGTATTAGAATTATACATTATTTGGTAGGGCATAATTTTTCTGCGTCAGTAAATTAAAATATGTGCACACTAATGAAGTGATAATTTCATCTTTGTACCGACAACACATATTCAGTTGCTACATGCTTTTTGGAACCCTACCCAAATTTTTATGTATACTCATTCATTATCAAACATAGGATCTAGCTCTTCAGTATAAGGACTTTGCAGCACAGTGGTGATATTCAAACCGGCAAGTCACCATGGTAATTCCTCTTGTCTTGTCCTGGTTACACTAGAATTACAGAAGTACCAACCTAAGCATCTCACCACGAATACCTTGAGAGGTGGTGTCTCACCTAGGTGTACTACCGACTGAGCGGCTCGTGAGGGTAGAAAAAAGGTTGTGATTTTTTTTACAACGGTATTATCATAAAAAAACTAAGTATCAAGTTTGAAAAAATATATCAAATCGTTTATGTTTTATTCCCAGATATAGACTGAGACAGAATGATAAAATTACCTTTGTTGTTTGGGGAAACATAAAAGATACATCATAATATCGAGGTAGATCATTTTCTCGACTTCAATACTTTTTCTTTCTTTTAGTAGAAATATCAAAAGTAAAATAAAATCCCAACTCTTTTAAATATGTGTATCATATATCTACCAAGAACGGATATATCAATAAAATTATAATTCATTAAATTAAAAACGCTCAAAAGGATTCAGATAACAATACTTTTACTTACTATAAGGTAATAGGAACTCGAAAGTTCATTGCCACAATTACAACAGTACGCTACCTAATTATATATGGGGCTAGTTCTATCCAGCCCACCTCATTACACCCTATCTATTACAGGTCCATTCTAATTATATCCTCCCATCCTCGCTAGGTCTTCCCAATGGTCTCTTCTCATTGGGTTTGGCGGTCAGTACTTTGAACACGCTACATGTTCTTCCCACAGTGATCTACGAGACTTGACTATGCTAGCAATGTCTTGTGATGATAACAGAGTATGTAGCTCAACATTATGTAATATCTTCAGCTCCTCAGGAGCCTCATCACTGTTTTGAATCGAATTTCTTTCTAAGCACCTTGTTTACAAATAATTTAAGTTTTTTCTGATAGCAAAAACATTATTTCTGAAATAAATCATTGAAGAGGGTATTGAAGAACATAAATACAACTAGTTCGACCGGTGCTTCATATATTATTTTCTATTTAAAATATTTCTCTTAATATCACTCTAAATGTATACTTTTTATTTTGGTAGGTGATTTTAGGTACTATTAAGCCATATTAATTTTAATTGGGTCAACTTATTTAAATCATATTAATAAATCAATTATCATCTTTCAAAATTGAAGATGGCAACTAACACATATTTAATACTTTGTACTCACAATTTAATTTGTTTGTAACTTAGTGACATACACAAAGCAAAAAATGAACCAAATTAATAGCCCTTGATTGTTTTAAACCCCTGCTCCTAATACTAATACAATACTCATAAAATGTCTAAATATAAATTAGCATCATACCTACTCTATGGACAGAAAATTTAGTCTAAATTAAATTAATTGAAAATAGTTTAAATACTAGGCATAGCAACATGCTATAATTTTTTATTACAATTTCCAAATAAAATATATAGTTTTTTATATGGACTTGTAATTAAGATGAGCATGTGATATGAAAATATACATTTTATATATTGTGAGTCCTTTAAAATGTTGTTTTTCTCTAAAAGTTTTGGGCTACATTTTAAAGATGTATTATGTATTTTTTTATATCACTTTAGTGCCAAGCTTTTATTATAATTATATAAATGGTAACAAGTTTATAACCACATAAACTATATTTTAAATTATACACGGGCCCCTTTCATCATAATAATATGAGCCGTTAAAAACCCATTTGTTTCTTCAAATGATACTCCAAACTCCAGAGCAGAGAGTTAGATCGAAAATAGCTATCGGTTCTGGTTCTTGTTCCATTTAGTAGATATACAACCATTATAAAATTCATAAATTAGAATTTTACTAAAAATAATTTACTATGAAATAAATGTTATTTATATAGAAAAACAAAGGAATATCATATCCTTAAGCTGAACAATTGTACAATTTATTTATCATTTATAAATTAAAAAGAGTTTGATTTATATATATTCGTCAAACACATCTCAAAAATATAATAACAATAGGTACAATCTCTCACGATAGTAATTATATGTAATTTTCAAATTATTACCTTAAACACTTTTTTCTCTTCGTGTTTCCAATTGGAAACCCGTAAACAAATGGAATCATTTAATAGGTACAAATGTTATGCAGCCAAGCCAGATAGTCAACATTTCACAATACCAAAGAAATTGTTTATATGATTTTAGTTGATTTATTTAGAAAAATTAAATAATAATTTTTTGTTGTCCATTATTATGGCTATGTACGCTAACATGATTTTAGGATTTACTGATAGGTTACTGAAATAACTTATGGAAATATTCTCAATTTTAGTTAAATCATTTTAAATTTGATATGTTTGATATGGTAGTACTTGTTTGAAGCCCTTAATATTTAGACACACCAAATAAGTCAAAGGTTATCTGATAGCTCGTGATCCTAAATTATAGCTCATATGTAGTTGACGATTTCCACACGTCCATCACAGACTCTGCCCTAAAATACAATCTTTGAATGAGTCTGTCCATGGGATGATTTCTGGATATCAATGGTAAGAGCATTGATATACTATGTTAAAGATCTTATCTCCAATTCCCTTGTCCATGTGTCATTTTTCACGTTCTACCTTTTATAGTGACGCTTTTCTTATTATGGTCTTAATAGTTTTTCTGAATTTAAATTGATAATCTTTGTTGGCTTTTGAGATCAAAACATGTTCATCTAATTACTACTCCAAGCTAAGGCCTGTTAACCTGTTCTACATGGCTAAACTGAAAAAAAGTAATATAATATTTCCGCAGGATATACTGTATTAAGTTTGGTCCGAAACATTTGAAATAAATCATTTTTCAATAATATGTTATTCTTTCTTAAACGCATTTTTCCACATTTATATTCAAAACAGATGTAACTCAATGTTTTTAATGCCAAACTATTTTTTAACTTTTTATTTTACTGCGAATGTAAGCCTCATTAACAAAGCAATCATTTTTATTAATAATTATAAATTATAATACTTATTAATGTATAGTTTTTTAAGTTTTAATTTATTTGTTCTTTTTAGCACCATATCTTACTATCCTTTTGGGTTAGATGCTAGTTTTTTAAATTGAAATCGGATAAAACTACTTTTTTTTTCGAAATCTTTTCCAAATTCGAACACTGGTCTTACTGGTCTTAAGGTTCATATGTTTGAAGTTCTCGTAACTATTCAGTGTATACTATCTACACTAGTGATCTAAGGATGTAAAAGGTTGTATTTAGTAGATGTTTACCCACATATGTGTGGAGTGAGAGTGGAAAACAATTGTAGTTGGAAAAATTTAACTTCAGTACACCCGACCGAGATTCGAACCCCGATATCCCTGTCAGTGACAGTCTAGTATATTTATTTTATTGATTTGTGTGACTTTTGTGAGATAATTTTTGTTTATATTTTTCTAAAATTTTAGTGTGTGCTCTTAAAAAGAATTACATTGACATTAAATATATTAATTGCCTATATAAAAGGTACAGTTTTGAAATAATTGTATTTTGATATCAGTTTGACAGCAACACACATTTATTATTGCAAAATATACTTGAACTTATTATGTACTTTTACAAATTCATTGAAGGAAGTATCATCTTGAATCAAGGTTTTTCCACAGTCTAGTATTATTATTTTATTTTCTATGTGATAAGAAAGAACTATATAAGCCTCTGATATTTAGAGAAATATCACAACCACATCAATATTCATCGATAAATCATCGACATAAGAAGGTAAGACCAAATTTAAATTATTTAGAACGTATGGCATTCATTTACCATGTTTTTTAGAAACCCATATAATTAAAGCCGTTGAGCTTATGTGAATATTTATTTTAATTCCAAATAGTTTATTAATATTTATGATGTTTCCACTTACCTACATTGGATATTAAAAAT
Source organism: Timema genevievae (assembly GCA_902155825.1). NCBI lineage: Eukaryota > Metazoa > Arthropoda > Insecta > Phasmatodea > Timematidae > Timema > Timema genevievae. The sequence continues at coordinate 2,012 of CABFWO010005651.1, read as the reverse complement.
TTAAAAAACTTAAATACAAATCAAATCAGTAACAATCTTCAAATATTCTTTAAGGTGAGTTGTATGGCTGTTATAGTTAAGGTTCATATATTTGAAGTTCTCGTAACTAAAATTCTTTTTACATAAAACATTCAAAATAGGGCTTTGCAAGCAATGTTAAGTTATTTATTTTCTGTATACGGTCAACATTATCTCTATTTATGTAATAATTAGGCCCAAGACTTTGATGATCCAAAAATTATTTTTTTAAATAAATTATAAATACAAATGACGTAAAGATTAAAAAAACTTTCAATTTTCAAATAAATATCTAAGAATATAAACAAAAACTCGCAAAAATCCACATGAATAAATCAAACACACACTTTTAAAATGTAAACTCACAAAAATATTTAATTAAAAGCCTTTAATAACTTAACTATTGCTATCTTCTAATTATAATATTGGTTTATCAATAGGGCCTATATAATTAAATGCCATTATACATAGCAGACTAAAATTAGCCAAAGAGGTTATGTTTGAAATGCCTTGTGGTGGCCACACTTGTTTGTTATTGAAGAATTTTCTTTATTTTAGCGTCATTTACTACGATTGATTATATGATTGAAAATAAAGAAGAACTATAATATTTTACACTGCTATTGAAGAGTTCTACTATAATATCCATGACAATTAAATTTAATTTAAAGGTACATATAAATCTTTAGCTATGTTAATTTCAAGTTTTCAAAAGGTACAATTTAAATAGCTTTGTTTTTCGAGTAACCATTTACTTAAGTATTTCGGAGACTTTATCCAATAGAAAAAAGAGGTTAAGCCATTTTAGATCAATAAAGGATGATCGATTTAATAAAAGTTTATACACCACGTTTCATTATAAACAGTTGTATTTCTCTAACAATTGTGCTCTGTTCGCTATGCACTCTTTAATATTAGCTATGTTTTATGGATGGCCATAAACTTAGCCCTAATTAGTGTCTAACCAGTCCAACCATACATGCAAAGATGATACAAGGTTCATAGCTCACATTATCTTCACCTTATGACCACTGTGTGTTGAAAAAAAAAAGTTTTGAGTATTTGTAAATTTAAAAAACATCGATAGTATTTAAAATATAACATGTATTCATCATAAATTCCTTAAATTCCTTAAAATGACTATATAATGAAAATTATACGAACATTCCTGATAATGACGCAAAAGCCCTGGGCCCTAATAATAAAAGTATTCCGACATTTGAACCTTTATTATTTACATTAACAGTTGTGTTAATAATTCAAATAATACTGAGTTCTTAACAAATATTCAATTACTAATGCAATTACTATATATAGAAAATTAAAATAGACTCAGTTAAGATAAATTTTATGTATTTCGAGAAAAAATATTACGATAACTAATTATTAATTGGCTATTATTAATTTTACTGTTTTGTGGGTCATTATTATTAATATTATTATCATTATCATTATTATTACTATTATAATAGAGATAGTAAAAAAAAATTATATAATAAACACAATATAAAGACTTTTAAACTTTGTTCAAACCTCGATCTCCCCATCCTCAATAGTCTACCTCAACACGAAACTAGCACGTTAACTAACAACGCCACCAAGTCAGGTTAAAAAATAGTTAATACTATAATACTGATTACTATTGATACTAAAAATTGTTTATGATATATAATACCTATGATGACAATATTTTAGTGACTAATTCTTTGGCGTAAATTATTAGATAAAATAAAAATTAGTTTATAAGGGAAGAAGGAAGAAATCGCGATTTGTGTATTGTTGTTGTTTCAGTTACTACCGCTAGAGTCCAGTACCATGTTTCTCGTCTCTGCTATCCTTCTGGCCTGTTTGGCATTGGCCAACTCCGCGTCTAGTGCTAAGGAGCTCAAGTGGGTTAAGAGTTCCCCTGGCTACGAATACTTCTCCGGAGCAGGTTTCTACAAGTTCTATGATCAAAGAGTTACCTGGGGTGACGCCTGGGCGACTTGTGTCAA
>CABFWO010005650.1:28083-41851 GCA_902155825.1 Timema genevievae | reverse complement strand
TTTTTTTTTTTTTTTTTTTTTTCTAACATAATAGAATTTGCACAATAACTTTTAACCTGAAATATAAACCTGTATTTGTAGTTTACTTTTTGTCACACGCAGTAAAATAATAATAATATTATTAAAGAGCTTGAACCATTGGCCTTGAACTACTGACGACGAGAAACCAGTCCTAGACAAAACAATCGCCGCCCGCACGCGATGTTAAGGTGTCAGGTTCGTAACGGGCGTGGGTCGAGGCTCGCTGGGGGGGTCGTTTGACATTCATCTTCCTTATCCTTTCCTCCTCAGCTCGTTATATATAGAGTATGTTCGCCATAGCTTTTTACCTGAATGACAGTTTAAAAACATATGTTTAGGTTTTGAGTTGCCTACACTTGTAGAAGATCACTGTTTTGTTAAAAATGACAGTTTTTTTTAGATTACATGTTATAAGTTTTCTCACACTTTTTTTTATTACTTTTAATCATTCTTTTTATCCATTCCGAAATAATATTTTAAACATACTTATTCTTAGTTTTGGTTTGTTATCCACAATGTGTAATATAGTGTAAACCTTTTAATACAGTAATCATATTTACTTGAAAAAGAAAAACTACCTGTCATATATATATATATATAAAATTATTTTATTATTATTTTATCGTATTTCGAAAGAGTTAACTGAATAATATCAACTACGTAAATGCACCATTGTAAAGAAATTGTTTGCGTCATGATCAATCACATGGTTTAGATTCGTCGATCGCCATTTTGAAGCTGTATTAGTTAGATCTTTTGTGAAAGTGCTGTGAATTTTAAAAAAAAAAGTGGAATAAAACGATAAATAAGCTTTGTGCCCGACCTCAAATAAATATATAAATAATATTGGCCTGAATTACTGTGGTTAACTATCACGTTCATACATTACCATATGTTTTCATTACAGTGATCCAAAGTGATAGATGTCAGATGTTGGCGTAGGGATATATTCGGGACTATTTCTAGTAACTTTTGGTGCTGTTATCCAAGTAAACTCTGGTCGTGAATGTACTATTTGCAGATTAGTGTAACAATAATCCGCGCGGTTAGTGTCACTTTATTAGAAGGTAATAATTTTATCTCCAAGGAGTTCGAGGCCGCGTTTTGAAACGAGTGACAAAACTATTGTTTACCTTGAAACAAATTTAAGGTATCTATAGTATTTTATTCTTTGAATTCAAATTAAACTGGACCACAGACAAGTAAGAAACAGACCCTCATTCTTACGGGAGTTTTGCTGCTCTCCTTTTGCCAGCTTGAGTCCTTCAACGCTGGGCTTCGCTAGTGTCACTGCTGGGTGATGATAGCACTAACCACAGCGATCCTAGTGGTCAAGGACTCAAGCTGCCAAAAGGAGCGCAGCCATTTTAACCTGTAGGTTGAGGGTCTGGGTATATCATTTGTCTGTGAACTGGGCAAATATCTCGTTTTTGAATAACTCTTACTTGAATATATATATATTCCTTACAATGGGGATTTGACTGAACACTTAAAATAATGTGTCAACTACCCTCTACTTACCCCACCCCTCTCTCAGCTACAGTTCAATCTTCATAGGAAGGGGGTTTATCTGACAGCTAGAAAAGTCACCAGATCTATTTTCACTTATTCATAATTCGTCATATGATATGCAGCCGTCACTGTCAAGAGATATTATCAATACCTGTAAAATAACAATAACAAAAGGTTTTCAATGTTGACCACGGTAAAACATGTTTGTGTAGAAATGTTAGTTCCTATTAAAATTGGCCTGTAAAGTCTGTTCACCGTAGGAATTGTTTTCTGAAAGGCCTTTTTCCCTAGCAGAAATCTATTATATAGTAGGATATTGGTAGGAAAAAAGACCTTTCAGAGAGTAATTCCTACCGTGAATGAAGTTTACCTTAGTTTCGGACGGATGCAAGAGTTTCCCCCTTGAGGGTGTGCAACCCCCGTCACCTCTCGTGTGTGCCGGGCTGCCCACTCGACACTATAGCTCCAAAGGGGTTGCAAAGTGTGTGTCGTACGTCTCGTCGAGTCTTCTTGTTGATGAGGGGGGAGGGGGGACCCTGCACTGGAGCTCGGTTGTACCTTGATACTATTATCGGCTAGGGGTACAGTCGCTGACCAGAGAAAATTGCACCCGGTAACTCGTACATGAGATTCGATATTTAACCAGATCTATTATTGAAACCGGTAGAAGAGGTTTGTCGAGAGAGTGTTGCGCGGGGTGGCCGGGGATTAACCCCCTCCCCACCTCTCTCTCCAGGTGAATACAGGCACAGTTTGCCTGAATATTCAGGATATTTTACCACCGCGTACAGGCTATACGCATACGCAGTAATTACGCTGAGTGGGGATTGAGGAAGGTTGAATTCAGAGGATGTGTACCCGCATTTACGTGTAGGGAGAATGGAAAACTATTTGGAAAAAACCACCCTCAGGACAACCGGCCGGGATTCTAACCCCGATCTTCCTGTCATTGGCAGTCTAGTATGAACACGAGAGTGACGCCTAATACCATGTGGCCACCGAAGCCAGTTGAATTTGTTTGTCGTTCGAGCCCTTAGCTCAGTGGGTGGCGGGTCTGCCTACTAAGCTAAAGGTCCCCGATTCGATTCCTTGTGGACGAAAAAGTTATCATTGATGAAATGTGGGTTTTCCCCTTTTATAGTGATAAATTAACGGCTGGGGGGCTGGATGTTGTGTTTTTTTTATAGATTTTAAGTTATTTAATAAGTCGTGTGCTGATATAATCGGTCGGTTCAGAAAGTGAACGCTAATTACCTCAAACGCGAACTAAATGTCAGGCTGAGAGGGTTTAAACTGGTTTTCCACTCTTAATCCACTCAAATGATGGTACACTTAATCTAAATATAACCTTCTTAATCTCTAAAATCATTAGCTTAATTAGTAGCCTACATAAGTATGTAAATCGGACGGGTAGTAGGATGTGATGCTGTAAAAATAACAAAGGCGGTAGTATCTTTACATTTATATATTGGGGTCTGGTCCCCNCATGTGCCCGGGGAAGATGTAGAGTGGGGGGGGGAGGGGAAAGGGGGACCGGAGTTCACGTCTAAAGACGCCCTCCTTCTTTTATCTCTCTTTACCCGCTCGGATTGTACTCGAGTGCGTTGAAGGTGAGAGAAGTAGAATTTAGAGAAAATTTATCCGAAGGAGCGTGACAAACAGAATTTAGGAGAACTAAAGAACACTCTCAATATAGACCGGCTAGGATTCGAACCCATTTATCTCCCAGTCACTGGAAAAACTAGTATAACAGGAGTGTCGCCATGCACCGTGTGACCATCGAACCGGGTGTAGACTATATTGGCTTGACGTTTATTCCGCGGCGTGGGGTCATAAGTTACCCAATATTTTGTGAGCTTGGTGCCTCAAACCATGTGACCATCGTGGGGGAGGGTGGGTGCTGCGTTATAGATATTTTTATTAACTTGCTAAATATCGGAAATAATTAAGTTTATATTGGTATGAGTATATATTAAAACAGTTTTCATGTATTCATACGTGCCAAGTCATGCGATCATGACAAATATATTAGAATTTTTTTTTAAACAAAATTCTTCCCCCAGAATCAATCCAAACATGTTTCTCTCATACAAATCTAAAACTATCTCTTCAATTTAATTTTAATGATTGCGATTAGTGTTTCCTTTTGTCGTACATTAAAGGAGACCTCATGACCGCGACCTCGTCAGGTCTAATTGCCTCGTGAATACCCCCCCACCCCTCGTATCCTTCCCGCCCACCCATCTTCAGAATGTCACTATTTTGTTCCGCTGTACGCTCTCTTGTGACGCGGAACCCCGCAACTCTCCGAAGGTTGTTTTTTTACAAAATGGAGTCTGTCGGTTATTATCAACACAACGAATGGGGAGGACCCCATTTCAATTAATTTAAATTAGTTGAAAATTGGGAATCGAACCCGGGGTTCATTAGGTACATCTAGGCGATCACTTAGGGTGCAAAGGTCACAGGGGCGCATTCCAACAATTTTGGACAGGAATACATAACATTATTTGAAAAAAAAAATTAGCACCACATCTTACTACCCGTTTGGGCTATACGCTTATGTACTAATTACGTCTATGATTTTAGGGATTAGGAAGGGTATATTGAGATGAAGTGTACCCGAATTTGTATGGAGGAAGAGTGAATAATCATTTTGAAAACAAACTCAGTACACCCGACAGAGATTCGAACCTCGATCTCCCCGTCATCGGCAGTCTATTCTACTGTGAGAGTAGCGCCTTGGACCATGCGGGCACCAAAGTGGGTTTTATGAACTTAAATGATTAGGGTGAAGAGGGTGAATAGCGAATTGGACTATAGCTCAAGGAAATACGCATATAGGTATATTTTTCCAAGAGAATGCACCAGCACCTGTTTGGGTAAAACACGACCAGGAGATCGGAGCTAGAATCCCGGTCGGGTCTACTGAGGGTGTTTTTTTTACTAAATGGTTTTCACTTTCCCTCCATGCTAATGCTTGTACACTTCCTATAAATTCGACCCTCCTCATCCTTAAAATATTAGCGTAGTTCGTACATAAGCGTGTATCCCGAACGGCTACTAAGACGAGTCGGAACGTAATAAAACTAGTCTAGATGGTCATAGTTCTGTATGCAAGAGAACAAAATCTAAAATCAAAACATTGTTTTAGCTGTAATAAGAGTGTGTTGGTTCTTTTATAACTTATCGTAACTTTTTTAAGAGTTTTGAGAGACCTATTAAAATGTTTTGTTCAATTTCTAGAACACTGGGTCAGTTTCTTTAACGTGCTATTTAGTGTTTCTTGTCCGCCTTCAAGTTGGTTATAAATTTTACGATCTCTTATTTATGACATTGTGCATTCTTGGTTTTGCTTTGTGCATGAACATTTATTGAAGCAACTCTAAAAACACACGCAGAAACAACATAGACTTATAACGAATCAGCTCTTGAACCACACATGAGAACAACATAAACTTATAACGAACAGCTCTTGAACCACACGTGGAAACAACATAGACTTATAACGAAACAGATCTTGAACCACATGTGGAAACAACATAGACTTATAATGAAACAGATCTTGAACCACATGTGGAAACAACATAGACTTATAACGAATCAGCTCTTGAACAACACATGAGAACAACATAAACTTATAACGAACAGCTCTTGAACCACATGTGGAAACAACATAGACTTATAACGAAACAGCTCTTGAACCACACGTGGGACTAAAAAATACAAGACACCATCTACCTAGAACGGAATGGAAGGGACCAGTTTCATACGCGGAACCGGCCCATTCTACTCAAGTTTAGGAAGATGTCGCCTTGTATTTAGTATAGCGGCGCACTTGAGGCGTTGTAAGTCGGACTATAAAACTGGTCCACTATGTCAATATAGAGAACGTGAAGCACTTCGAGTTGAGGGAACGCACTTTTTGATCATTTTAAACAAATAGTTAACAAGATTCATCATTTCTTCAAGTTTTCTCATTTGGCAGGTCTACTTATGTTAGTTTGTGTGTACTCGCTATATTTGGAAGGCCAAAGAGAGTTCCACGAATTCGTGAGGGAAGTCATCAGATGTTTCCAAATCATTGTTCTCCCCCCTCTCCAGCTTTCCCCCCCCCCGTCTTGAAGATAAGTGCAGGTCGGTCGTGTTGGGAATGTGGTCAACGGCTGACGCCTCATTTTCACACCCGTTTTCTCACATACTTTTTAAAAAGTATTTTCCCTTCGCTTCCGGGTGGGAGGGGGTGTCGGCTTCTCAGGACTTCAAAATATTTTACTAAACGTAAAAATAAATTCTTCATAAAACAAAAATGACCCCCATTTAAATTTATTTCAAACGATTTTGTTTAATGCTACCACCAAATGATGTGCTCATTTTATTAGCATCGGCGGGCACGTGGGCTGAATGATAGGATAATTTTGTCTGGTGGGGGTTGAGGTTTGAATCCAGTTCGAGTGTCTTTAGTTTTATTTTTCCTAAATGCTTACCCGCTCTGCCTCCGCGCAAATTCTGATGGTAAATTTTCTCTCAAACTCTACCTCGCTACCAGATGTAGCCTAGGAGAATTATTCCTATGGATATCATGGTCTGGTTAGTTAGGCTTAAGTTAGGCTTAAGACTTCCTCTGGTACTAGGTAATAATAATAATCATCATGATCATCATCATCTCACCGAGGTGAAGTAATCGCACCTACATGTTGTCCCAAGCTCTGAAGATGGCTACATATTCGTCACTGTCATTGGAAGACCAGGAATGTCTAACCGACAACCCCTGGTGGCAAACGCTAAAACACAAATAAATATGGACTGTTTGAAAACAAATGGTTAACTAAAATGTAATTATATCAATCGGGGTTGATTAGGCCAAAAGTACTTTCAATAGAAGCTTTACTGGACTTACAAAATTAACTAAAACAAAAGAGGCCACGATGTTTTAGAGTTAACGGGACAAACTAAACCGAAACAATCGTCTGCATACCATAAACAAACAAACTAAATACTAAATAGCCGTGTTGACGTTAGTCGCAACGTGATTGGCTGGCAGAAACACGTGCTGCATTTTACTTAATGTAACGTCGTATTTTCGTGAAAGCTCTCTCCTGGATAACTATTTACGTTAAGTGAACGTTAAGTTCACTGAATCTGCGGTGGCTTCCAATATATATAAACACGAGGTGAAGCTAAACGTTATGTAATAATTAACGTTTAAGTTTATCGACATAACTGGCCATGATCTGTAGATCTCAAGACTGTCCAAGTATTTTTAATAACTGATCATCGATCACTTGGGCTGCTAAAAAATGCCTTCCTTTTTTCTAATTTCTAATTGCGTTAGTTTCAATTGTACTAATAATAGTCATTAACGGTTTGAAGTTGGACAAGATATACTTTCATAGACCAAGTGTCTTTAAACAATATTGCAATTAATTGAATAGCTAGTGGGTTTTTTTTACGATCAAGTTAAGTGTCTTTTACATTAGCAGTTATTGCAATTAGTTGACTGGGAAAGTTATTTTTATTGCGATGTATTGCAATTAATTGAATAGGCCTAGTTAGTTTTTTGCGATGATTCTTAAGTGTTTAAATGGTTAAAAGTTCTTCACTACATTTCGACATCGTTAATATATTTTGTTCCGAGACGCACACATATAGTCGATCCGTCAGTTGAAGAAACTTTTTTATACTCCCAAAAAAATGGTCGCCTTTAAATAAACCGTGCATAGTTAGCACTAAATTTTAAACAAAAAAGTGTATGGCAAAGAACTGGCGGGAAATAATGATAGGTTTTAAATTTCCACCATGGAGAACATCACCACCGTCGGGGTCAGAGCTCCTGACTACGGGTCAAGAGGTCCCGAACTCGATCCCCGACGCTTCCACAGTGTTTCCGTGAAGCATTGGCTGTGGGACCAAATGGGGAGCTGCTTGAATTAACAAGTAGTAGCTCCGGTCTAGAAAACTGGGACTAACGGCTGGAGGGTTTATTGTGCTGACCACATGACATCCTCTTTACGCAGGAGTTGTCACTCTTCACCAACAGACGGCGGCTGCTCGGATGTTATGGCTAAATCACGAGCTGACACCATGGAGTTTTTTTTATCTGTAGCTTTATCTTATTACGAAAGGACATTTTGAAGCACCTTTTAGAAAATACAAACAAATTTTTTGGGTGTAACATTGATAATATTTTGACATTTTATTGATGTTATCATATGTATTAATAATATCACTTATCAAAAGGGATGGATGCAGATCACACGAATTAACGAATAAGCACGCGAAAAAAGATTTAGTTACTTTTTCAGATATATTTTTGTAAGCGAATTGGGTTATAATGAAGCAACATTTTATTTATTTTGGTTAAAAAAAGTTTTGCTATAAAAAATGTAAAGAAATACAGACATTAGCTATAAAACTGTAAAGAAATACTGACATTAGGTATAAAACTGTAAAGAAATACTGACATTAACTTGCGCTTTCTTCCGGTCGTTGAGTTGAGCATAATAGTAAAAATATTAATGCCAGGATCACAATCAACAACTTTCGTGTAACGTAACGTAACGTAAGACTGATCGTATTTTTAAACGGAAGCCTTCAGTTGCAGTTAACTTAACGTCCACGTTCACATAACTTTGTTGTCCAGGGAAGGACTTTAATGTTACGTGAATGTTAAGTGAAGGGTACCACGTGTTCTAGCCATCCAATCATGTTGCAAGCAACGTCAACAGGGCTACTTCAGTAGAACATTGATAATACAAACTAATTGGGACGGGGGGTGGTTCGGATTAGCAAGTATATATTTTATTTGATAAACAAGACAAATGCAATACAATATAATAAGATACAATGCAATAATTGTTTTAAATCATTTTTTGTTGTTGTCAATTTGGAGGATTAAGATGCAAAAAAAAAAGATATGCTGTGTAATATTTTGATAAAAGAACTAATCATTAACTATGTATAGTAATAAAAAACTAAAAACTCATTAACTAAAATAATAGTCGCGGTGGGTTCACGCGCTTTGCTCGCTCAAAAGTTCATTTTAAATAGTGTTGCTTCCTGTTTTCTACCTTCATACATCTTTTGGCCTATTTTACTTGAGGTGCGTTCGGGTTATCAATGTTCTACTGTAGTACTTCATTTGTTTGTTTATGGAATGCAGACGACTTCTTCAGTACATTTTGTGAACTCTAAAACGTCACAGCCTCTTGTTACACTTAATTGTGTATCCCGAGTGAAGCTTGTATTACAAGTACTTGTAACCTAATCAGCCCTAAATGCTTGGGTTTCATTTTAGTGAACAATTTATTATCAAACCGTCCAAATCCATCGTCTGTTTTGCTCGTGATCCCGGTACCGGTATTTTTATTATTATTATCAGCACCGCGTCTTACTACCCGTTCGGTTTGTACGCACTTACGCTAATGTGTAATGGTAGGGTGATTGCGAGATGAAATGGAGGACCTACAGTTTAACGTGAGATCCGAACCACGGTGGAGGCCTGGCATTCCACACATTCACAAGTTGTGATTAATACACGTCTCGTCAGAGGTGAAATCCCGGTATTATATTAGTTGTTGTTTTTCCCTAATACTAGCAATCCCGCACGGCGTTGCCCGTGACCCCCCCACTGTGGTATAAGAAATATACTGTACAAGCCCCCCTGACCCCTCCCCCCCACCCACCATGGTACCCGATTTTGTACACCTTTTTTTTCCCTAGGAGGATGCGGAATATTTTTATTACAATTATCTCTGAAACGTAATTCTAAACCATATTAACAATATTTTCTTCAAAAATTTGTTAAAAATATCCTAATTAAAAAACTAATTAAAAATGTAAAAATCCGGCTTCGATGTGCATTCTGATCCCCTTCCGTCCACCCATGTTAAAAATTTCAGATCTCTGCGTGCCATAGATTTGGCTGAGCATCGCACACAAACAAACACTTCCTTTTATTATTATAAATGTAGGGTGCGATATTTTCTTGAAACTGGGTGGACGTGTTCTCTGCGCGTGCGCGCGACGCCACATCTGAGAGAAGTAATAGCGTCCGTAATGCGGTATTAGCACCGTACGTGGAGCTCCTATCTTGTGCGATCGACTAGAGGTGTACTGTGCGGTCATACTTGCATAGGTAACGGCTGCGCAACATTATCACTCTGGCTGTGCGCGCCTCGGACCCGGGACAAGTTGAGGATTTGCACGCGGACACAACGTCGAGATGAAGAGGTCGGGGTTCGAATTCTGGCTGTTTCTATTGAGAATATTTTTTCTCCAAAACAATTTTCCACTTTAAGACATATTTGGCTATACGTATTTAACCACATACAGTGTTTGTAGCTCGGTCAAATTTGCTACAAACTTGCCCTTGTGAGGACAACTTGTTGACTCCGTGACGTCACAGAAGCTCACCCGGACTGACCGCACAGTAAGAAGCTATGTCCCGCGGCGAGGAAGATAATCTGATTGTCCACGCTCAATTACTAAACCGTTGTTCTCGTGTCGTTTCTTTTACCCCTGGCTGGCGGCAATGTCTATTAGAGAACATTTCCCCGTTCTTGTTCCGCTGCTAGATTTCATCTGTCTGTATTTGGAATATCTCGCTAAACATCGCTCAAGTCTACACTCTGTTCTGATAACATTGGTCGCTAAACATCGCCAAGTCTACACTCTGTTCTGATAACATTGGTCGCTAAACATCACCAAGTCTACACTCTGTTCTGATAACATTGGTCGCTAAACATCGCCAAGTCTACACTCTGTTCTGATAACATTGAACGCTAAACATCGCCAAGTCTACACTGCTCTGATAACATTGGTCGCTAAACATCGCCAAGTCTACACTCTGTTCTGATAACATAAAAGTCTTTAGACATCATTAAGTGTACACCATTTTCTGCAAACATCCGGTTCTGGAAACAGAAGAAGTGCATGCTAGAAACTTAATGAACACATCACTAGTAGGTGTCGGGATAGTCTAGGCTGCTCTGCAGGGTATCCATGTTGTAACAATGTCTAGAAGGAGCAGATGCCTGTAGAAGTGAGACTGACTATTATTAGGTCCTCCGGTTGTCTCTCCTGTTCCTCAGTTAGTATCACCTTCAGACCAACTTCCCTACCTTTCTCAGACTTGGACCAAACAGCGACCTTCACAAAGCACCATCATAAAATCCCCAACCTGTTAAAATACTAACGAAAAAACTCTAACCAACCCCAAGACCATTCAAATTCACCAAATTTCATTAATCACAGAGACACTAATTTTTTTATAACATCATTTCATCGGTTCCATTTCATTTGTTTATCACCCTCATACCACGGGGATAAGGGTCTGTAAATGCAACCTGTAACCCAAGAGGCGAAATGAGGTAAAATCCTCCCGACACTGGTTGGTGCTCCTGCTAAGCCGCGGTGCAAGAGTTGGGCGGCAGCCGAAAGACGAGCGTTCCTCTTGGATCGGACGTCCAAAGACCGCGAGGTGTCGTCCTTGTCGCGATCTTGAGTCATCCCAGATTATCTTGTTGGCTTATGTAACCGCGGAGGACTCGGTCAACCGGGCGGAACCTCTCGTGGAACACTATTGTTTGGCCGTCGCGAGGTGTAATTGGGCAGTGGTTTAGGGTCTTCATTTCTCACGGCTCCTGAATTGTCTAGGTCAGAGATCCTTAAACACCCAGAGTGGGTAGTAGGAGAACAAACAAGGGAGGAGGGAAATAAAATGACAGCACAATTTGTGTTAAATAGCCAAGTTATTATAGTTGTTGATTACGTTGGAAGCCGTGATGAAGAATGACCCTGGGTGCTGGATGACTCTTGGGCTGTTCAGTGGTTAGAGCATTGGCGTACTAACCCGGAGGTGCTGGGTTCGATTCCCGTGTCTAGGTGTCATTTTTCAATTTAAAGAGTATGAGACAATCTGTGTGGTGACCCTCTAATTAGATTTCATCATTCTATTCACAAATATCCAATCAACGCCCCTATAAAAGTTACCTTTCGTTTCCCAGGAATTGGGCTCGTAATGATCAACAGACTCGGATTCTGGGACTTTTCAGAGGGGAAATGTCAACTTTTAAACTATGTTCACAAGTATGTACATGCTTAGGATCATAGAGAATGGCTTTGTGTTCATTCCAGTAAACAGCCAAACTCTTCTCTTGTTAAAAGTACTGTCGATATTTAACCTAAGTGCAGCAGCAACTGATTGGCAATATCTTAGCTCCCTTAATTGTCCCAGGACTTAGACAAGAAGACAAGGACCTTGTCTATGTCCTTAGGACAACTCTTAGCTCACGAAGGTGACACGGTTTCAGACGTCACGTGCGGTTTGATTGTAGTCTTCATCGGAAAACAGTGACACTTTTCTATTTTACCGTATTTAAAAAAAATACAACACGATTGAAAGTTACTTCGCTGATGCCAATTGGAGAGCGCAGAAAAGTCACATTTTGGTGCGATCTATAGTTGGACCGTGAGGCGGGCCCTTGAAGAGTTTGTGCTTACTTTTGGGGGGGAAAGAGATTTTAGAAAATACCAACATATTTTGTACGGTCAACATTGATAACATTTCACTATATTATTATTGTTATTTTGATAACATTTATCAAAAGGGACAGCTGCAGATCACCACTTGGCTTGGTTTATGAATACGTGACAGTAGAAATCTGGATGTCAGATAAAGTTCTTCCTGTAAATATTGGACTGTAGTAACGTTTATAGCTGTCAGACAAGTCCCTTCCTGTGGAGATTGGACTGTAGTAACTTTTCTAGCTGTCATAGAAATCCCTTCCTACGGAAATTGGACTGTACATCCTTGAAGCCACAACTTACTGTTCTCGAAGTATTTGCATGTTGATCCCCGCAGTTTGGACAACCCTGGCGCACTAGATATCCTTGCATGCGTGAATCTAATAAACACTTGAATGAGACTCAAGTTTCTCTCCACACACACACACACACACAAACACACACTTGTGGATTTCGTCAAATGCTGGTGCAATCCGTTTTTGATAGGTCTTACCGTTTAGCCACAAGAGACCTCCAAAGAAAGGTCCGCACCGACTTTAAAGTTGCTCCGCTCTGGGGTTAAAAGTTAATTTTTTTAACTTTTTGGAATTTTTCCCTTCGGTTACAGGCTAGAAGCGATAAGTTTGCCAAATTTCAAGTCTCTATCTCATCTTGAAGTGGGTAAACATTAATGTCAGGGAGTGAGTCATGTGGCTTTATAGTAGCATAATTCACCATTTTGTGGTTAAATGTAACTTTTTTTTAGCGCCGCGTCTTACTACCCGTTTGAGTAATATGCATATGTACTAAATGCACTAATGGTTTTAAGGATTAGGTAGGTTATATTTAGAGTAAGGTTACCCGCATTCACGTGGAGTAAGATTGGAAACCATTATTTTTTAAAACACCCCCAGTTCACCCGACCGATATTCGAACCTCGATCTCCCCGTTATCGGTATTCTAATCTACTGTGAGAGTAGCACCTTAGACCATGCGGCCACCGAAGAGGGTAGGGTGGCAGCCACTTTTCCTGTCGGACTTTCTATACTCACTAAGGGCCAGTTTCATAGTCAGATTGAGTACGCCTCAAGTGCGGCGCTATACGAAATACAAGACGTCACCTACCTGAAATTGAATGGAATGGGCCAGTTTCATATGCGAAACTGGCCCATTCCATTTTGGTCTAGGTAGGTGTCGTCCTGTATTTAGTATCGACTCGCACTTTAGGCGTACTAAATCTGACTATGAAACTGGCCCTAATTCTAGTCCGATGCCTTAGCTAAGTCGGTAGCGTGTCTGCCTTTTGAGCTAGGGATCCCAGGTTCGTTTCCAGGCAGGGTCGAAAAAATGTAGCATTGGTGAAATACTTATATTTACCTTTTCGCCGTGATCGATTAATGACCCTGGGTGTTGGGTGTATTTTAGATTTAAGTTGGTCTATAATTATTGTTGATGATATAATCATTCAGCTCATAAAGTATACGGTTATATTTTAAATTCTGTGTTTTTAGGGTTAGCATTCGACACGCTTAGGCCGAACGTAGCACAGTAAAAACTGAACTTAAAAGATGCCTACTTCTGTTCCACTTAAGTCGAGCACAATTTATAGAAAGCTACTGATCTGTTTGAATGTTTAACTTGTTCATTACGTCATTTTCTTCCAGGCTAGTTCGCATTTAGAAAATAGGAAAACCAAGTTAAGGCGAAAGGGAAATTTAAAAAAAAAAAG
>CABFWO010005650.1:0-27627 GCA_902155825.1 Timema genevievae | reverse complement strand
GGGGGGGGGGTGTCTTTTCATTCCCGGAGGGGGAGGGGAGAACTATTCTACGAACGTATTTTTCGAGGGCCTCAAACATTCGTATGGTGATTATTCGTCAACAAATTTGTAGATAAAAAGTAATAGGTATCTATTTTTAAAATAGGGCCATTTATTTGTGTAATTAGAACAATTCACAGGTAGAGTTTGAATTAACGCTGCTTATTCTGGGGTGACCTAGCCTGGCGGTCTAGCGGTAAGGTGTCGGACTTCTGTGCTGGGGGTCCGGGGTTCAATCCTCGGTCCCGGCACAGATTTATCTGATTGCCAAACCCTTCCTTCACCTCTGACAAGACGTGTATTAATCACAACTTGTGAATGTGTGGAACACCAGACCTCCACCGTGGTTCGGATTCCACGTTAAACTGTAGATCCTCCATTTCATCTCACAATCATCCTACCATTACACACTAGCAAAGTGTGTATAACCAGAACGGGTTAATAATAATAATAATAATAATGCTTATCCTGGCATCATACTACGACACACTACTGGATTGGACGTAGACACATTGATAGCTGACTTGTAGCGAACGTTGCAGTTTTTTTTCTTAAAAAAATGTACCCCACATAACTGTTAGAATATCCTCATGTTTTGTGTGTGCGGCTGTACACGCCACGCAGCATTGACCACTTTCAAGTTTACAGCCTGTTGGTCCGTGATGTGTACTTGAAGACATAATAACACATTTTAACACAAACACAATTATTTACATTTACAAGGTAGGACTAAAAAAACAACACAAGTTGCCTTCCCTGCCCTTTCATTAAGTTGGATAGTTAAAACATGTGGGGGACGGAAGGTACTTGATAAGTACTTTAGAAACCAGGAATCACCATACTACGACTTAAAAACGGCAAGCACCTCTAGTCTTGTTTGTCGCTGACTGGGAGGTCAGGGTACGAATCCTGGTTGGTTGAACAGGTGTTAAAAAAAATCTAAAATAGTTTTACACTCTTTTTTCCGTGCAAATTCGGGCACACTTCCTCTATAATTCAACTTACTTCATCCCTACTAACTCATTAGCTTAATTAATACGTATGCGTATAACCCGAACTGGTAGTAAGCCGGGCTGCTAAAGAAAATACAGACTATAAAAAAAATACATGGATAAATAGAGACGTGGTACACAAAAACTTACAAACTAACTAAATCTAGACGACAACCATAAATCTATTCCTATTTGGGCACAAGTAATAATCCACACACCAATATAGAGTAGGATTAGGATAGTTCGATATCGTATAACTCGAATCCACCTTTATTCCCCTTGAATTTCATATCTATATCAATGATAACAAATAAAATTTAATTCGAATTTTATAAGGGAATATTTGGATAATTTAAAGCTTGTTACATCGTTAATTGTTTTTTTCTCCTTTCAAACCTAACTTAACGACGGTGGAACGCCGATAAATGGAGGATATTCTTGAAGAAGTAAAGAACAAATATATCCGAGAACCCTCCAATGAAGACGGCACATAAATCCCAGAAGAAGAACCAGTACCATCCGTTTCTGAAGCACCGGCCAACGATCGAGAACCTGAATCCCAACCAGACGTGAAATACAACAGTTTTAATACAATCAGTCAACTTGGAGATTTTATTTATTGTGGCAAGATAAGGAAATTAACAACAAACCAAGATAACTATATTTTTTTTTCAAACGTAACGGCAAAAACTGGTTTAAGTTTGCAATGTTTATAGGTTTTTTTCACCTAAGCTTTTATATTTTGTGTTTAAATTTTTCTTGTTTTTTCATATATGTATTTGTTGTGTATGTGTTTATATTGTGTGTATATATATATATATATATGTGTGTGTGTGTGTGTTTACATGTAGCATTTGTTGAGATTATTGATTTATTACTTACCAGCTGCCTGAATACGCATGAAAATGGTTAGTTAAATTGTTTTTAGTTATCTCTTGTACTTCGAATTAAATAAGTTCTATTATAGATATATACAAGGAACTTCCTAGACTCTAACCGAGGACCCATTGGTCTGTAGTTGACCACCTAAACTTCTAAATCCTGTGTTCACATCATGTTATGGTGTTTGCTACTCGTCCCTCCGTGATAGTCGAGAAAGGCGCCGCCCCCCTCTCAAAGGACGGTTGGGATGTTTGGTGGGGGCGGATTGGTCACACTGTGTCATATCAAGGTTGCTGTCTAGATGCGACACATTATTTGCACGTAACATATGCTTGCGACATTCCATGCGGACGTTAATGCCGGGATCACGATCGACTTAACTTTGAACGTAGTGTAACATTCGCTTAATGTTCACGTAACGTAAAGAAATTCAAATATTGGATGACTTGAAGGAAAAAAAGAACACTCTGGGAGTTGTAGGAGGCTGAGGACAGGGTGCATTGGCGGTCTAAGTTTGACTGACAAAAGGAATGGACCTGTCGTAAGACAGAACACCTAATAATAGTAACAATAACAATAAAGCAAAGAAGCAGTGTGTGTGTGTGCGGGAGATGAAAATTCACGTAGCGTAACAACTCGAGCAATACATAGACAATGTATTTTAAACTTAAAATTGAAAAATGGCAGCTTGACACGGGAATCGAACCCGGGACCTTTGGCTTAGTACGCCAATGCTCTAACCACCGAGTTATCCAGGAATCTCCCGTGCCCAGGGCCATTCTTCACTCATATTTTAAGGCAGAGCCTATGGTGGACGTGTGGAAAAATCGTCGGCTACAAATGTGTGATTATATCAAGATCACGAGCTATCAGATAACGCAGCCATCTTCGACTCGGTAGTTGGCTTATTGCTGCCATTTGTACAATTATTATAATAGTACGGGATTGCATATTAAGAATTAAATTGCCAAAACTATTATTTATGCTTTTAGTGAGGATTACTCCATCTAGATATCATATTCTGATCTAGATTCATATTTTGATCTAGATTCATATTTTAAACTGTTTGGAAACAATTGTTCATTAAAATGAAACCCAAGGACTTCGAGCTGAAAAGGTTACAACTACTTATGAAAGAAACTTTACTGGAGCTACAAAATAAAGTGTAAGAAGAAGATACGACGTTTTAAGAGTTCGCAAAACTATACCTAGGAAGTCATCTGCATTCCATAAACAAACAAATGAAGTACTAAATAGCGGTGTTTACGTTACTCGCAACACGATTGGCTGGCTAGAACTCGTGGTACACTTAATTTAACATTGACGTAACGTTAAAAAGTTATCTCCCCGTGACAACTCTTACGGTAAGTGAACGTTAAGTTGATTGTGATCCGGGTATAAAATAGCAGCGTGTGCATCAGACGAACCTGAACAAGAAGGTACCTACACTGGCTTTCATCTCTGAGGGAATCTGTATGGTTACTATTGGAGAAACAACGTTGTCATGCTCTCGTTCTTGTGTGGTCAATCTCCCCTCAAATATAGGACAAGTTTGGCAACGCTGGCCCGCCGATGTTGCCAGTAACTCCTTCTAACCCCAGCACATCACCTTCAGACATAACTGAGAGCGAGGAGATTTGGCAACAGTTAACTGAGAGAGAGCGAAGATAAAGCTTATCTCCGTAAGACCTGCAGTTCCTTCAACGATGATATTGAGTGTATTAGTGGCATTCCGTTCCCTGTGGCGTCTATACCGCGTGTTTCTGACTATGATGTTATGTTAATTCTTTGGTTTGTTTGTCCATTGTTCTGATTTTCTTCCTGCCGCTATAAATTACAAACCGGTAGCTTATTTAGCTATTCTTTATCTAGTGGGAATATTTTTTGGTCTCTCTCTGCATCACGGGACACTGAACTGACCCTAATACACCTCCGGTCATTCGACAATAACAAAAAAAAACTGCACATTTTTAACAAGTGTATAATTATAAGTTACAAATAAGAATTCACTGATTTCAAATTATTACAATTCACAGAGCTATAAGGGGTTAAACTTGCTATTTTATGCTTTTCATGCTTATAACTCGGACGGGTAGTAAGACGCGGTGCTAAGTATTGTTATTTATGCATCATTGTTAAGGTGAAGTAATTAATGTATGGGCTGAAATTTAGTATAACTAGACATGAATATGAGGTGTTCACAATGAAATATTTATAATATTAATATTAAGATGTATTGCGAATATATTTTTTAATGTATAATATACAATGAGCTGGTCCTACACCGAAGTAGACTTGGTTTACTGTGGATTCACACGCTCGCCGATAAACAAGTGCAGGACAGAAACGAGGTCACATGATGAGCTATAATCCAATCACAAGATTTCCGTCTCATCGGGGCGAGCTGTTCCGCTGAAGTTCAACTCATCTCTACTTCGTCCGCTCTGTCTGAGATGTTAGGCACGGGAGAACCAATAAATTCTCAGAACCATCTCAAATCAGTGCGCATGCGCTGTAGAGCTAGAAGCAAGCAGACAGCTTCACTGGTCGTTGTGAGGAGATTTGAAATAGCCTGTTAATGTAAAGATTGTATCGATGTATTGGATTGTGCCACGACACAGCGGTATAATATGAAAACATCCCTCGGGAGAATTATCTAAAATATAAAGTTTATCTACTATTATCTATTGATAATCAGCTGTTTTAAGTTAGCGTTGCAATGCATCATGGGTCAACTTAAAGTTTGTGGATTACTGCGCAGATTATGCTCTCTCTTTTCGGCGAACGCGTGAATCAAGCTTTACTCTTAAAGGTATCAATCTTACCGTGATATATAACACTATGGTCACATACTCTAAGCTACACCATAGTGGAACCAAGCAAGGTAAGATTGCTACCTTCCAGGGTAAAAGAAGTGTACATAAGTGAATGCAAACTATGCACAGTTAATAGCACACACACACACACACACACACACACACACACACGAATCATGAGTGACGTCATATATATCTGTCTGATTACTCCCCCCCTTATCCCCCATTCTGAAATAAATAGGATGTAATAACTCATTACGATGACCTCGTTTCCTGGTTAATTACCCCATCGTATTAATGTCGCGATTGATCCACCTCCGCCCGACTGTCTGTTCCATGTTACCTGGAGTTCTTCTGTCTTGCGAATAGATTTTGGGAAATTTTGAGCCCAGTATGAGAAGTTACTTGATCTATTGTCATGTATGCATACGTCAAGTCATATTATATTCATCTGTCACTTTCGATAGGTATTCATATTCATCAATACCTATAAAATAACAATAATACTAATTAAAGTTATCAAAATGCTATCAATGTTGACAGATAAAAAGTTTGTATTTTTTTAAAGTATTCTCCCTACTAGAATCTTGCTCTGTGTGTGTTTTTTTCCATCGCAGTTTCTCACGACCCCTAAGTTCTATATGAATATGAAATAATTACGATAAAATGTTAGAGATCAGGAAGGTTTAATTCAAAGGAAGTGTACCTGCGTGTGCGTGAAGGTAGAGGGGAAAACCATCCAGGAAAAATACACCCTACCGGGATCGAACTTAGGTCCCCCCATCATCGGAAATCGAGTCTACTGCGAGAGTGAAGCCTTAAAGTATCATTTTTTCAAACTGTGGCTCGCCATAGTCATCTCTGGCTCTGTGAGACAGTTTTATAATATTCTTTATTTGTTTTTTCGTAATATAAAATAGCATCAGTAATAAGGATTGTCCTTTTTTTTCTTCCAAAACTGAATCAAGGAAATTTGCCCAAAGCAAGTGATGTTTTCCGTTTATTTTATACTTGTAAAATCTAACTATCATTATTGCCCTATTCGGTGGCCGCATAGTTTAAGGCGCCACTCACGCAGTAGACCAGACTGCCGATTACGGGGAGATCGAGGTTCGAATCTCGGTCGGGTGTACTGAGTTTTTTTCTTCCAAAATGGTCTTACACTCTCCTTCTACGCAAATATGGGTACACTTCCTATAATCATAACCGTCCTCGTCCCTGAAACCAATTAGTTTAATTAGTACATAAGCCTATAACTCGAAAGGGTAGTAATATGCGGTGAAAAAAACCTGTCTTTATTTAATGTTCATAATATTATTATAAAAAATGTATAGGGGATCCAGCATGTATTTTTTCTGGCGAGGGTTCCTTCTGTCTAAAACGTTTGAGAACCCCTGCCTTAGAACATTCGATCACCGATTAGGGCTATACATACATACATTTATATACAAACACATGAAGTGTTTGGGGCAAAATCATGGGTTCCCCCATTTGATGTCAAAATATGTTAGCAGTTATTTCTGGTTGCATACCACTTGAACTACAAGTTTTTTTTATAGTCAGTCAAGAGCTTGAAGATAACTAATATCCATGAATATTTCACTTATTTGTTATGGCTAAATTTCAGGATTTTATAGACGTTTAAATAGTGAGCCATCAAAATCAATGAGGGTTATCATGTTTATATATGGTGTGACGAAACCAAACTAAATAAGACTTTATAAAACTTCTATATTTTGGAGATATTCTACCAGAACATAATCATTAAAAACTGTCCACCACTTTAGTGTTCAACTCGTGTACAGGACTAAACCGCCTTAAACTGAGTTTTTTTTCTTTCCACCGCGGTTTTCCCGAGTGTGGGTGTGGTGAGCGATGTTTTGACAAGGTGTGCCAACATTCCGCCGAGAATTCGGGGCACCGGCCCCTCTCACGGCTCTCTTGCCAACTTGACGCGCTCTCGTGTGGTTTTTTTTGTTTATTTGTTCGCACTTTTTTTGTTGTTCTTCTTCTGGAAAGCGTCGTTAGGTGACGCCGCTCGGCGTCCGTGACACATTCGCGAGTGATTCACTCCTTGGTTGGGGGGAAAGAGGGGGTCTATGTGGGGGAAGGGGGGTGAACGCCTTTCAGATCTAGGGGAGTCCAGGTTCGATCCCGTGAAGATGGGGGCGTGTCTTAGTTGCGCATATTACTTCTTATTCAGGTTATATGCATATGTGCGAGTTAGAGATGAGGAAGGTTGAATTTAGAGGAAGTGTGCCCGCATTTACGTGGGTATGGAGTATAAAACCATTTCGCCTTCAGTACACCTAACGGGATTCGAACCCTTATCTCCCCTTCATCGGTATCACAGTACATTCCGGGAGTGGCGCCTTAGACCAGGGGTCGGCAAAAGGTCGATCTCGCAGCAATTTTCAGTCGGTCGCGTAAGAAAAATATATCGTCACGAAAAGGCAAGCTTAGGGTTCGGCCAGACTGACAAGCGTGCGAGCGAGCGAGCGACTGAGCGACCAAACTGACGAGTGAGCGCGTGATTAGCAGATAGCTCTCTATAGTTGTTGACGAGGAGGCTCCGAATCTTGGCTCAGTGAACTGAGGTTTTTTTTGACAAGTGATTTATTGTTGTGGTTTTCTCATCCTCTCTCCACGCTAGTGGTGATTCTTATTTATAAAGGCCTACTTTGATAATATTGAAGTATTTTAACATATCAGTTTTACATATATACATATAAGTATGGTTTATGATTTTACCAATTAAATTAGGCCGTTAGTAGCAAGTGTGCTAAACCTATCGATATTAATAAAACTGTCAAAATGAGAAGTTTTCCCAGCACTCAATGAACCAACATACAATAATATTGCCTAGCGCCTGTAAACTAGACTGTACCGGCTCGAGCGTGCGCGCTCCGGTCTGGTCCTACTCTTACCTTTATTATTCCACTATGGAGTAGCTTATAAGTTAGGGTCATGGTGTAATCAGTCAAGGTAAGACCTTTCAGGGCAAACGAAGTGTACATTTTATTTATTTAATGTATTTTCTATAAAGGCAGAGACGTAAGTATTGGAGGAAATATTGAATTTATGGAATAAGTACAATACTCGTATGTATAGAAAATAATAATAATTATTAAAAGTAGAGTGGAGAAACGAAGGATGATAGCGGGGCCTTTGATGAATGTAAGAGTCGATCAGGGCCCTAAAAAATGTTGCCGACCCATGGTTTAGACCATTCTACCACCGAAGCCATTTTAAGTTTTAATGTTATAATGCGGCCACTTGTATTTGCCTGATGAATATATACATAGAATACAACTATTAGTTGATTCCCTTTATTAGTCCTTTGCACTTAAAAAAGTGTTCAAATATTTGCGGCGCTATCGTTTATTGTGACCCGCCGGCCGTCAGATTAAAGAGAACTCGAGATGGATCCCCAGACTGTTGTGTTTAAAAAGGTTCACTGGAGGACAAAGAGAGGATGAAGGGGACTGTAAACAAACAAGTCGAGCTTATCGGATCCGTCGCATCTGTCGCGTACGTCCGGGTTTATCACCGCGTCCCATTAGGCGGGTGACGGCGTCGGGGCGCTAAGTGGAGGGTGCTACTCACGCGTCGGCGACTACCGGCCTGCCAAAAGGACACGTCGATTTTTATTTGGAAATCTTTCGTCGGTGGTATTTTATATTTTAATAATGACGGTCTAATGCGTCACTCTCGCAAGTCTCGATGGACTGAACTGGACTGGACTGTCGATAAAAAGATTGGGGTTCGAATCTCGGTCGGATGTACTTAGGGTGGTTTTATTTCTAAATGTTTTTCCACTCTNATAGTATCAGTGTATCTTGCGGAGTCAGTACAGATAGTGATACTCTTGGGTGATAGTATCAGTGTATCTTGCGGAGTCAGTACAGATAGTGATACTCTTGGGTGATAGTATCAGTGTATCTTGCGGAGTCAGTACAGATAGTGATACTCTTGGGTGATAGTATCAGTGTATCTTGCGGAGTCAGTACAGATAGTGATACTCTTGGGTGATAGTATCAGTGTATCTTGCGGAGTCAGTACAGATAGTGATACTCTTGGGTGATAGTATCAGTGTATCTTGCGGAGTCAGTACAGATAGTGATACTCTTGGGTGATAGTATCAGTGTATCTTGCGGAGTCAGTACAGATAGTGATACTCTTGGGTGATAGTATCAGTGTATCTTGCGGAGTCAGTACAGATAGTGATACTCTTGGGGAAATAGTATCAGTGTATCTTGCGGAGTCAGTACAGATAGTGATGATCTTAGTTGATTTTCTCTCGCTATATATATATATATATATATATATATATTGCAGCGTCACTACAGGTGTAGTCAATCTCTTGGTGTATTGTCTCAATATAACTTGCAGCGTCAGTACAGCCGAAAGTTGACGTCCGACATGTTTTTAACAGTGTCTTCACAGGTCACCTCACCGGTAGCACCTGACGGAGGAATCTTCCCCGGAGACCAACATTTCTAACTCCTTTTATAGGTCAACCTGTTTTCACATTCTCTGGTTTAATTAATAATGGAATTTGTATTAACGCGCGTTCTAAAACTCCAGATAGACAACTTTTGTTAATAATTTAATTAATATGCAAAACATGGCTTTGAAATTAATTTTTAAAACGTAGCTATGAAACGTCATCTGAAGATAGGCAAACAGTTTAACACAACTATCCGAAAATAAATAAGCAACATCATCACTTTTACCCATATTAATTTGTAAAATAATTTGTATATGTTTTGATAATATATAAGCAGGGGCGTATTCAGGGGGGTGGGGTAGGGTTATGGGGGGATATAAATATAAAATAATCCAAAGTTCTATCTACCAATAAAACCCAGAAAACATCTCACAATGTTCCTGTACTTGCACACTAATATGACATCGACATTTAAAAGTGATTATAGATATGTCAGATTATTTTGTATCGATAGATGGTACTTGATCGACTGGCGCTTATATGTGGACATTGACATGGTATTAGATGAAATGGCGGAGAGACCTAGTCTGTTAGTACTCGGGTGAACTGTGAGGTGGACTAAACAAGACCAGGATCATGTTTTTGCTCTGGCTATTATTGTCTATTTTATTTTGTTAGGGTTAAAGAGCCATTGTTTGTGCGGTAGATATAGCTTTTCCTGACCAATATTCACAAATGTGTTGGATTTCTTGGTTTGAAGTCCTCCCCCCNCCCCCCTCGAAATTAAATCCTGCGTACGCCTCTGTGTGCAAGTGGTGTTACTGTGTTGGAATACTGGCTGACTGGGATGTAAAGTCTGTTCTTGATAGGTTTTTTGACCTGGATGACAGTTCAAAAATCATATGTTTAGGTTTTGGGTTGCCAACACTCGTAAGAGATCACTGTTTTGTTAAAAAAAATGTTAAGTTTTTTAATTACCTGTTATATTTTACATTTAAAATAACGTAAACTTAAGTTTTTCTCACACTATTTCATTACTTTTAATAATTTAGTTTTATCCAACTCGAAACAATATTTTAAACATAATTAAAAGTACTTATTCTTCGTTTTGGAACGTTATTAACTATGTGTAATATAGTGCATACATCAATACCTTTTAATACAGGCATCGTATTTACTTGGAAAAGAGAAAATACTTGTCACTTTATTATACAGTAAATTATTTTATGATTATTTTATCGTGTTTCTAAATATTTAACCGAATACAATATTTTATCCACTGCGTGGGTTCACTGTAAAGAACTTGTTTCCGTCATGTTCAATCACATGGTTTAAATTCGTTGGTCGCCATTTTGAAGCTATGGTAGTTAGACGTTTTGTGAAAGAGATGTGAATAATTATTTTTTAAAGTAGAATAAAACAATGAATAAGCTTTGTGTCTGACCTCAAATAAATATATAAATAATATTGGCCCGAATTACTGAGGTTAACTATCTATCACATTCATACATTACCATCTGTTTTCATTACTGTGATCCAAAGTGATAGATGTCAGCTGTTGGCGTAGGGATGTATTCGGGACTATTTCTAGTAACTTTTTGTGCTGTCATTCAGGTAAACTAAGGTCGTTAATGAATTACACACTGCCGTGGTCGAGAGCACCAAGGAGCTAGTCTGGATCACTGAGGATCTCCAGGGGACAGACAGGGGAGTACATTGCCCTGGTCGAGAGCACCAAGCCGCTACCCAAGAGCCCCCCGTCCTTCCAAGGCCGTCTGTTGATGTTTTCTCCTGCTGATGATTGTGGGAGAAGGCTGCTATTATCTCTCACATCAACATCAAGGGAAGGAATCTCTTCGCTCCGACGAGCAACTGGGCGAACACTTTCACCTTTCTCCTCCCACCCTTTCACTGCTCGACATAATATCGTGATAACGACCTTGCGCCAGCCTTTATTATGATACGGGTCTGGTTTCACACCTCGTCTACTCTGAGAGGGAACAGTCTTACCTTGGTGTATTACACTATGGCCCTATCTTATACCTGTACCATAGTGGAACCAAGCAAGATAGCAGTCTTACCTTGGTGTATTACACTATGGCCCTATCTTATACCTGTACCATAGTGGAACCAAGCAAGATAGTAGTCTTACCTTGGTGTATTACACTATGGCCCTATCTTATACCTGTACCATAGTGGAACCAAGCAAGATAGTAGTCTTACCTTGGTGTATTACACTATGGCCCTATCTTATAATTGTACCATAGTGGAACCAAGCAAGGTAAGACTGTTACTTTGTACATAACTCACGTAACATGAATTAAAAAACAAGAGCGATGAGTTTTCATTTTAAAAAATGGCTCGGAATAAGTGTTGTGAAGCATTAAACAAAATAAAAACGGCTTCATTGCAACCTGCCGGGATATAAACCCAGTGCTTCTGGGTAAATATTAATCACGCTAGCTTAGTTGCTTGTATAGCACCGTGTTCATTCGCCATGTCAAAATAGATCCCAATTGTATTTAAAGCTCTATTACCTGGCGTATGTGTGCATAAAAGTTGTTTTACGGTCAGATTCAAATATATTTTTTTTATGACAACTAATTTGTTTTACAAAAAAAATTGGCATATATTCATACGACATGTAATGTGATCTGCAGCTGTCGCTTTTGATAGATAATATAAATATTTATAAATTAATAATAGCAAATCCTCGGTCTAAATTAACCTAATTCTGTCTGGTTTACCGTTTGTAAGGAGATTGGACCTCGAATCCCAATCGTGTGAAGTGAGTTATGTTTTCCTTAAATGGTTTCTCACTCTGCCTTCGCTCAAATGCGGGTACATTTCCTCTCTAAACGATATTTTACTCACATCTTTCACATTAGTTTAGGCTAATTATTATAAATGCGTATAAACTGCAAGAGTATTGAAGTGTGGGGAAGAACCTAGTAATTTAATAATTATATTATGACATAGCTATAACTTATAAGTTATCAATGTTGGCCGTAAAGAAAATGTGTTCTGTAAAAGTAACTCTATTCTAGTTACGTTTACAGACATAAAAAAAAGTGTTTGTGTTCTGTAAAAGTAACTCTATTCTAATTATGTTTACAGACGTAAAAAAAAAATACTTGACTAGTAGACTAGGTTGGATATCACGATTTAAAACATTGAGTGTTTGACAATAATAAATCCACCCTCAAACCGACAACTGGACAATAATAAATATCCATCGTGTTGGATATCGAACCCGGGCACTCTAGTTGAGTGGGTAGCGTGTCTGCCTGTTGAGCTAAAGGTCCCTGGTTTGATTTCAGGCACGACCGAAAAATGTATCATTGGTGAAATGTGAGTTTCCTTTTTGTCACATTGATGAATTAATGCTCGGAGGTCTGGGTGTTGCGTATGTTATGGATTAAAGTTAGATTATAAGTCGTCTGCTGATATAATAAGTTGGTTAAGAAATTATCCTACACGTTGAATACCTCAAATAAATTTTTTAAGTAAGAGCTATTTTAAGTGTTGGACAGATTAATACTATCCCTCTCTCCAGGCGAATGCCGTTGGCCCTTCCTCTCGTTCTAGTGATGGGAGTGGAGGTAACCACAAGTCCTCTTCTCAGCTAGCGCCGCCACTGTGACTGTTTATAACACGAGCAGACTCAGGGGGACGGGTCTCCCACGCGGGGTACTGCGGCCCGTATATGGAACAGGTTGTGCATGCTCTTCATCTCCTCGGGCCCGGCTTATTAGGGCACAATACTATGTAAGGAGGTGGCTGACACGGGGACACGTATCTATAGTAGGATTCGGAAACGTTTACACTTCTTTACCATACACATTGACATCTTTTTTCTTTATTTTTCAGTCTCTCTCTCTCTCTCTCTCTCTCTCTCTCTCTCTCTCTAGGGTGACCTGGTGTGGTCTAGGGGGTAAGGTGTAGGACTTCTGTGCTGGAGGTCCGGGGTTCAATCCTCAGTCCCGGCACAGATTTATCTGATTCCCAAACCCTTCCTTCACCACTGACAAGACGTGTATTAATCACATCTTGTGAATGTGAGGAATGCCAGGCCTCTACCGTGGTTCGGATCCCACGTTAAACTGTAGGTCCTCCATTTCATCTCACAATCACCCTACCATTACACATTAGCGTAAGTGCGTATAACCCGAATGGGTAGTAAGACTCGGTGCTAATAATCATAATAATCTCTCTCTCTCTCTCTCTCTCTCTCTATATATATATATATATATATAAAATATAATATAATTTGATAAGCCCGTTTCCGGTAGTTAAAATTACGAAAAAATGGCTGAACCAATTTTGACAAATTCCATTCATTTTAAAGGTTAGGGGACCAGGATGTTGCTTCTAATGAAAACCTTATTTTCCTGTCGAGTTTCCATCTTTTCCTTCTGAGAGCAGTGGCTATTCATACTTAGATGTTTGTGTTATATTGGTACTATATGCAGGGTGTCTACCATTCGGGAAAATCAGGGAAAACTGGAATTAGCCGGGAAAAAACGGGAATAAGTCGGGAATTTGGTAACTTACAAAAAATATCCGGGAAAATGTTGTTTTACTCAAAATATGAAATATAATAATCACTAAATCGGTAATTTACAATGTGATTCAAACTGTCCTTTTTTGTTTGTAGCTGTGTAATATATTTTATAATTTTTCTAATTTCTAGTAGACTATGTGAATATAAATAAAACAAACTGTTTATTTCAATTTAAAAACTTATTATTATTCATAAAAAAGAATAACAAAAACTGCGTGTGGTGGGTAGAAAAGGGGGGGGGGGATAAAAGGGTGTGACATATTTTTGAGTCGGGAATTTTAGAAAATGACCAGGGGAAATCAGGGGAAAATTTGGGAATTTCATTGGTCAAGTTGAGTAGACACCGTGTATATGTATCTTTGTTAAAATTTAACGTGCACTTTCTGAACTGACTGATTATATCAGAACACGAGAATTTCTATGAGTGAGCTCGAAAGGACCTACCAATTTTGCCGGGAAAGGTATTTTCACAAACCTTCCAGTGTTCTTTTACACACCACAATCGATATGGGATTGACGGCTTTACTTCCCCTACGAAGGAAGTTGTGCTACAGATTTTATCGCTCAAGAAAGAGATCCGTTGACTTCGGCTGGGTTTGAACCCACAAACATCGGGTCCTGAGCCGACCTCTTTACACCAAGACCACAAAGGTCGACTATACAGATATCTAATGTTTATTCAATTAAAAAGAATACTAAACGTATTTTTATAAGCTCTGAATGGTAGCACATGACTTACAAAGTAACTTAATCCTAGAAAACACACACAACTTTCAGTCCTCCTTAAGGATAATCCATAAATTGTGATACTTATTTCTGCCACTCCGTGGAATCGAACCCCGTGACCCACAGTTGAGTGAACAGGCGTGCTACCGACTGAGATAAATGACGTGGACCTTCAAATTTTTTTTTCTCACGCCTGCGCTTTCATTGTTTTCCCGATAGCTCTGGTTTTTATCAGGCCACACTTTTCACATATTTCATCCGAGTTGTCGATTTTTTTTTTCCCCTATCGAACCTTTTTTTTTAAATATAAATGTCACGTCAAGATGTTCAAATTGTTCATTAAAAAATACATATATATTTGTTTCTTTTTAAATATCATTAGTCTTTTTCCTCTCGCTTTCATTACCGGTATTTCTACAGTTTAAATTAATCTCTTTTGATACTAGTTCAACAACACGTTTTACTCTCGCTATCTAATATTTAATTACTTTTACAAACCAAGCGAAACTATGAGGTATAGTTTAAACACAAAAAAAAAAAACCACTTTGTATCTAAAAACTTGTTTCAGAGAAGATTTAATTCCACGGAGTAGTCAATGAGGTTTTTTTTTTAAATAAATTAAAATCATCTCGGTCCACTTTCTCTGTGCGAATCGGGCAGATGAGGATGTCTGGGTAAGGGGGGGAGGTGGGGGAAGGGGCAGTATGATGTCTGTGTACCCGTGCCGCTCCTGTCGGCGAGAGGACGAAGCTATTAGATTTGCAAGCAAAGCGCTCTCACTAACGAAGGAACCGGGTGCGTTTCCGGTACATTCCATTCATCTCATCTCATCTCGACACTAGAGAAGGAAGAACCTCGTCCGACAGCTAGGGAAGTTACTAGATCTACTTTCATATGTCCATACGTCAAGCCATGTGATGTGCAGCTGTCACTTTTGATATATGTATATTATCAGTACCTATTAAGGTGGGACGGAAGCGGATGCGATAAAAGGCCAGTGTTTTTGCAGTTTTTATGGCAAAACATCTATTTGGACCAAAATAAATCAAATATTTCTCCAGTAGAAAAAGAGAGTTTAATTTCCTTGACATGTTGATTGATATCAACAGTAATTGTTGAATATATTTCATGATCATAGCGGCATTAGATGACAAAACATTTTAAATGAAGAGAAAAAGTTGTCATTAAATTACAGAACACTCTTAGACAGATATTCAAGAAATTCTGAGGTCACCATGTGAAGAGAATTAAATTCTGTTTGTACTTGAGCAATATTTGATTTATTTTGACCAAAAAAATGCTTTGCTATAAAAACTACAAAAAAACTGGCCTTTTCTCGCGTCTCCTAAACTCCCACCATAATATGGTAAAATTTTGATTCAATAGTTTTTTATTTTTATGGTATTTAAGGTGGCATTTATGAATCGACTGATTATATCAGCACATGAGTTGCAAATTAACTTGATTCTAGAACAGGTACACTCCACCTATCTGTTAATTTATCACTGTGAAAAGGGGGAAACCCCGCATTGTTCCCAAGTGAGAAATATTTTCGGCCATACCGTGAATTGATCCCTTGACCCTTAAAGCTCAATAGGCAGACACGATAGATACTCGCTGTTTATCAATGTTGACAGAAAAAAAGTTTGAATTTTTTTAATGTCCTTATCAGGATTCTTCTGTAACTGCCATTTCGTGTCGTTTTATTTAAACTCCTCGTTAAAATATTATTTAGATT
Source organism: Timema genevievae (assembly GCA_902155825.1). Lineage (NCBI taxonomy): Eukaryota > Metazoa > Arthropoda > Insecta > Phasmatodea > Timematidae > Timema > Timema genevievae. Next base: position 11,419 of record CABFWO010005650.1, on the reverse strand, counting down.
CACATGCATCTTTTTTCATGTATCAGAGTCTAGCAGCGCACACGTGTGTGTGTGTGTGTGTGTGTGTGTGTGTGTGTGGGCTGCGTCATACTACCCGTACAGGACTATCAGATGGGCTAAGGACGAGGAATATAAAACTAAGAGATAAATGTAGCCACATTCTTATGTGGGGGAGGAGGGGGAAACAAGAACCCATTTAGGAAAAAATCATCTAAAATACACCAGACCGGTATTTGAAACCCTGACCTTCCCTTTCGCAGGAATAAATATTTATGATGAGACTGACGCCTTAATCGACACGACTCTCACGTTAACAAAGTTAAACTGTAACCTGGCCTTACACTTAAGCAGGTTACAAACTTATTAGTAATTATTACATAATTTTAATTTAAAATAAGTAACTTAATGAACGAAAATATTAATAAAATTAATCTTTAAAAAACTCCAAACAATCGGGAAAATTTCATACTTATCAACCAAACTCGTAACTTATGTTTTTATCTGTTAAGTTATTATAAATGTTATCTCATTCATATAACATTGATTAGTTTGATAAATCATTGATCCTTACAAAATTTAGTTAAAATATATATAATAAAATTATAAACATTTAATTTTGACGTTGACGAAGAGGCTTAGGAGCGAATCCCGGCCCCATGTATACCTTGATTTTGGTATGCATCCCGTTCTGGACTTCAGGTCTTATTTCGTACCAGAATCCTACTGTATTGCAGTATTTTGGAAGGATAAAAGGCCTTCCGGAACGGGATTGATATCAAAATCATGGTATAGACCTACTTGAGGTGGGTATTTCCTTTATGGTGTCTTACTATCCCTCCGCGCAGATGCGGATACATTCCCCCCATAACACTTTACCTTCCCGATGTAAAATATACGAACGTTTAGTAAGATACATTTCACATTTAAGGTGCGGCCGATGGGAGCGCGAGTAATTTTATAGTTTTTATAGCATTACATTTCTTTGGCCAAAATAAATCAAATATTTCTCCAGTAGCAACAAAGAGTTTAGTTTTCTGCACATGCTAATATCAACAGATCTTGAATATCTGTCAAGGGTGTCCTGGAATTTTGTCAAAACCTTTTCTCTTTATTTAAAAAGTTTTGACAAAATTCCAGGACACCCCTGACAGATATTCAAGATCTGTTGATATTAGCATGTGCAGAAAACTAAACTCTTTGTTGATACTGGAGAAATATTTGATTTATTTTTGCAAAAAAAACCTGAATGCTATAAAAACTGTAAAAAATACTTTCACTCCCTTCTGCCGCACCTTAGGACTAACCAACCTACACCTTTAAATAAGTGAAGGTGTCTATCGTTGATTGGAGCCGAGTGTACGGAATGGACCTTGCTCACTTAAACTGAAAGTTAGGTTTTATCTCGAGGTATATTGTTCGGGATCTGAGATAAGGGTTTCTTTATCTGTGTTGGAATTTCGGCAAATGTGCTCTGTAATTAATGCACGATTATCGCCGTTAGGTTGGTTGGTCGGGAATGTTACGGTAGATGTTCTCTTATGTCTCCCAACTCAGGGTAGTACAATCTAATGGGGCATGTGCATCCTTTTAACTCGTTATGTCAAGTAGCAAAGATTCGCCATTCAATTCTGTTCTCCTTTACACTTGAGACCGTTCCAGGACTTCCCCAGTTTTCTGCCTTTTTTCATTGACGATCCTTGTCCTGTCCTTGTTATCCTTGCTCTGTCCTTGTTATCCTTGCTCTGTCCTTGTTATCCTTGCTCTGTCCTTGTTATCCTTGCTCTGTCCTTGTTATCCTTGCTCTCTCCTTGTTATCCTTGTCCTGTCCTTGTTATCCTTGTCCTGTCCTTGTTATCCTTGCTCTGTCCTTGTTATCCTTGCCCTGTCCTTGTTCCTCCAGGTTCTCCAAGATGTCCATCTCTAGCTGCTGGTTGTTGCTACCTCCAGGCGGTAGTTCGCTGCATACAGGCCTCGTCTCTAACCCCGGGCTGTTTTCTCAGGCACCTTCTTCTCCGACATTACGTTACCTAACAGCTCAAGGTCACCCCTAACGAGTCTGCGATAACTTTTATTAGTGTACGCTCCGTTCGAGCGCAAAGAGGACACTCGTGATCAGCTGTCAGGGTTCTCTCCTCGCTTTTCTTTAGCGAACGATACCTACACCTTACAAAAAAAAAGTATGACACAATCGTGAAAACTGTCTCATATATTACATTATAGTTTAGTACCAAATTTTCAAAAAATAGTTGATCATTAAACATCCTAAACGAATTTTTCTCAGAAAAACAAGTAGTCCTATACATTTTTAACAAAACTATTGGAGCCATTTTCGAACAAATTTGGGATTTAAAATAAATACTCATCATTTAACTAGGTACCCTTAATTTAATTTAAGGGTTAGGGTATAAAAAAAAGCCATATAACATCTAGATATTGAGTTTAAATAAAACCATTTAACCGTTTCGGATCCGGGCCCAGGGAAAAACAGACATACAGACAAAATGGCAACATCCAATTTTTGGGTTCGGGCTCACATAAAACGTAAAGATTCATCATATATACTCAAGGTCGAGAATTTTTACGATTACAATACTTTCTCTTAATATAAGAAAGTAGATTTAGATTTGGTTGAAGGTAGAAATAATAACAAAATGTTAAAACTGTTGGTTTTTTAATTTTTTTTTTACTCTAGTTATATTGGGCTAAGCCACCAGTGAAACACGAATGACAATAAAACAAAAAAAAACTCTTAGTAGCTTTTTAATTACCAAGCGGTTTTGGAGAAAGCGCTGGTTTACTTGTCTTTAATATTCCAAATGTCAAGAAGTTAATGGAAAACAGCGAGAATAGCAAAACTTTCTATTAATAGGTTTGCAAATAAAATACCAGAAAAATGAATATATTTTTTTAGCTCGGTATACACGGAACAGTCAAAGAGTTTCAAAATACTACCCCCTCCCTGAAATAGTAATTTACGGTAGTGCAAGGGTGGATAAAACGGGGGTTTGGGGGGTTGGGGGGGGTCTGGACCTCTAGAATTTTATTGATCCCTCTAAGATGGGTTCATATACAAACTTGTATGGGAACTCCGTGTCTTACTGCCTGTTTAGTCAGGTATTAATAGAACCAGACGTCTTAAGGAGCCCGTCTCACTCCCTGGATAACGTCTAACTTAGGTAATACAGCTAGAACAAGACTTTACGAAAGCCTGTCTCACTTTTTAAAACGCAATGAATTGATACCAGTGAAACCGTTTTACAATATTTAAAAAAATTAAACGCTTTAAAAACCATTTCGAAATTTATAAAATCTACCAAACATATCCCAATTTCGTTGTTGTCCAGTGAAGAATACAGAACACTGCCTTTTGAAACTTATCTGGTTCGAGCGTGGTCTAGTGTACAATATCCCGGTTAACCGGGCGTGAGACGATCTTACAAGTGTTGCCACATACTTAACCGTATCGTGTACACTAATTCACCACTTGTTTAGAAAGTACATGTTTAGTGTTGTGTTGAGTAACGAGTCACTCGTCTCCAGCTCTCTTGCTCCATACCACCTCACCGGTATCTGAACCTGGGTCTCTTTGAGAGTGTATCTTATTTATATTGAAGTTTCCTCAGTGGGGGATGTTGTCACTGGCCCTTCTGATGTGGAGCACTTCATTTTAGATCAAAGATTCTCAACCGGCTTGCCGCAGGAGTTGGGGGGAAAGGTCGAAAAATACACATTTTACAATCCATGATAACTTATTTAAATAATAGGACCTACTCGTTATTAGAAATGTAGTTATTGAACTTCTAAACACAATATTAATACTCGTTTAAATTATATAAACCTTCCTTAAAATACTGTTGGCATGCCTTGACAATTTTAGCGCCTTGCTGTGAGTTGCTCGTTCATTGTGCGGTGAGTTGCTCGTTCATTGTGCCGTGAGTTGTTTGTTCATTGTGCCGTGAGTTGTTTGTTCGGTGTGCCGTGAGCTACTTGTTAGGTGTGCTGTGAGTTGCTTGTTAGATTTGCCGTGAGCTGCTTGTTTGGTGTGCCTTGAGTGGTATAAGATTGAAAATCGCAGATCTAGATTAATTAAATTCTGGAGGTTGGAGGGGGGTGGAGAAAAACCGCGAGTTAAGTCATTTTTGCATATTTTACAACAAAAAATCTCTTTTGGCCAAAATAATTACAACATTTCTCCAGTATGTGAGTGTCTTGCATGAAAATACTGGGAAACCTTGTATTATTTTATAAGTTAAGCTGTCTCCAAGGTTGTCCGAACCGATACTACAGTTTAGTTGTGACGTGGAAAGCTGAAGCTTTTCCTTAAGATGGGGTGCTAGTGAGCGTGAGTTTAGGGCAGTATTTTCGAAGTTTTATAGTATAAACATTTATTTGGCCAAAATAAATCAAATATTTCTTCTATAGAATCATAGAGTTTAGTTTTCCGCACATGATAATCTCAACAGTCCTTGAATATCTGTCAAGGGTGTCTTGGAATTTAGTGACAACTTTTTCTCTTCATTTAAAAAGTTTGTCACCAAATGCCGCTATGCTCATGAGAGATATTCAAGAACTCTTGAGATTAGCATGTGCATAAAGCTAAACTCTATGTTTCTATAGAAGAAATATTTGATTTATTTTGGCCAAAAAATGTTTATGCTATAAAAACTGCAAAATTAATGCACTAAACTGGTGCTCACTAGCACCTCACCTTAAGACGAATATTGGATGCAGTTTCTTTTACTTTAACCCTTCAGAAAGATCGGTTCTTAACCTAATGTTGGCATCGCAGGTTTCGCTTTCAAGTTTCGTCATAAGGTTTTTTCGCCGAACTCAAAAAAACAGTTCATATATCACTTCTGCAGCATTATTTTGCTGTCCCCGGATTTATTTTTTTGATGAATTTGACGAATATTCACCTAATTAAAGCAGGTAATCTGATCCGAGAGCTACATTTCATTTCTCGGAAGCTCGTCCAATGAACGTGTGAATGAATGCTCATGTGTGATTGCTGTACATATATGGACACGTAAGTATGTGTGATCTTAATAGGTTTTGATGAGTCGTAGTGTTATGCATTCTAACGTAGGATGTATCCATGAGAGACATATATGTATTTTATTTTTTTAGTTAAAGGTTTGTGTGGGAAACGGATAATGTCTTTATCGGGGTCTCGCATGCACACGTGTTAAAAATGTCCGTATATGGCATTGGCGCGAAATATAATATGTGGGTTAATATGATCAAATGTTGTCTGCGCTTCGGTATTATTTGTTAACCTGAGAAAAGTAAGGATTGAAGCATAAAATGTGCTTGATTGGTGTGTGTTTGGCAAGCGAGCTGGGTCAGCTCTTGTGGGATCCAGTATCATACAGACTCTGCTGAATAAGATGATCCACTGACGTAACTTTACACTTGCACTTTTCAGTGTCAGCGGGAACGGCTTGAGAATGGATTGCGCTTGAAGCACTTGCTGTGAACGATGGAGAGGCTTTTTTTATACAATTCATTGAAGATTGAAAAGCTAAAAAAATTATTAATAGTTAAACTGTTATTTAGACTAGACTGCCGATGACAGGGAGATCGAGGTTCGAATCTCGGTCGGTTGTACCTAGGGTGTTTTTTTTTACAAACTTGTTTTCCACTCTACCTCAACCCAAATGCGGGTACACTTCCTATAAATATTACCTTCCTAATCCCTAAAACGAAAAGCGTAATTAGTACATAAGTGTATAGCCCTAATGGGTAGTAAGACGCGGTGTTAAAAAAATAAGCTGTAGACCTTTTATCTACAGTCCATTTATCATAGTAAGGGCTTTATTTGGCAGTTATCAAAGTTACTAGATCTACCTTCATGTATTCATACGTCAAGCCATGTGATCTTCAGCTATTACTTTTGATAGATATTATAAATACATGAAAAATATCAATAATAATAAAGTAAAATGTTGTCGATGTCGACCGCAATAAAACATGTCTGTATCTTCTAAAAAGTTTCTTCCCACCGAAATTGTAGTTTATCGAAGTTATTTCCTTTTAAAAGAGTAAAGTCAAGAAATAATTCATGGAGTTGACACGAAATTTCAAAAGGTTTGTGAAACTTTGTTTAAATTATTTTGAGGTGCACTTCTTTACATTTGACTCCTCCCTCCCTCCCTCCCATAATTTCGCCCTCAGCATATTTAAACTAAAGGGGTAGGGACGAAAAGGGTATAATTTATAAAAAAATTAACCCTCATTTTCGTGAATGGAAAGGGGGATAAACTCTTTTGGAAGTACCACCTCGAGTATACGTGCCCGGGTTTCGAACCACTGACCTCCAGTCATACAATACGAGACTGACGTCCTGGTCCGCTTGTTCACAGGTTATATCTTATGAGAGCGTTATTTGTATGAGCTTGTTTTTTTTGTTTTTTGTCACTTTCCAAAGAGAATGGTAAACGTATATATCTGGCTGTGAAGAGTCTGATGTTGTTCTGTCATCTGTTTGTTTATCTTTAAATTAGTGGCGGGCGCTTGTATGGGAGCATTATGTAGACATTCGACTATTCTTTCTCCTGTTTAGTTCAAGTAATCTCTAAAACAAAGTTAAAAAACAACAAATAATATTAAAGTGGGGTTGCAGGGGACGCGAGTTAAGGACAGTATTTTATTTTGCAGTTTTGCAGTATCAACACTTTTTTTTAGTCAAAATAAATCAAATATTTCTCCAGTAGAAATATAAAGTTTAATTTTCTTCACACGGTGATATCAACAGTTGTTGAATATCTGTCCAAGGGTGTCCTGGAATTTAATGACAAACTTTTTCTCTTCATTTAAAAAGTTTGTCATCTAATGCCGCTATGTTCATGACAGATACTCAACAACTGTTGATATCACCGTGTGTAGAAAAATTAAACTATGTTTCTACTGGAGAAATATTTTATTTATTTTGTCTAAAAAAATGTTTTTAATGCAGAAATACTACCCTTAACTGGCGTTCTCTATACACACACCCCCTTCCCCCCTTGAATCGGGTTGTTTTAATATATCATTATTATTATAATTATTATTATTGTTATTATTATTAGCACCGCGTCTTACTATCCGTTCGGGTTATACGCACTTACGTTAGTGTGTAATGGTAGGGTGATTGTGAGATGAAATGGAGGACCTACAGTTTAACGTGGGATCCGAACCACGGTGGAGGCCTGACATTCCACACATTGACAAGTTGTGATTAATACACATCTTGTCAGAGGTGAAGGGAGGATAAATCTGTGTCGGGTGTTTTATTGTAGAATAGTTAATCAACGCTCGACCCACTTGTTTTAATATTACCTCTGGGAACTGTCGTATTATGGCGCTACTTACATATTCATACCTCTGAGATGTATTGCTACACGAATATAACAATACCAGCAGGTTTGGTAACTATAGTAAACACCTCTTTGTAAAATACAAACACAGTTTCTTGCGGTCAGCATTGATAACATCTTACAATAATATTACAGCTGTAGGTCACATGACTTGACGTATGAACATGTGAAAGTAGATCTAGTAACTTCTCTAACTATGAGAAACAGTTTTTTTTAATCACCACGTTCAGGTTATACGCTTATTGTTTTAGGGATTAGGAAGATTATGTAAAAAAAGGGAGTGTTCCCGCATTTGCTTGGAGGGAGAGTGGAATTTTTTTGAAAAAAACCACCCGACCTAAATTCGAACCTCCATATCCCCGTCGTCTGAAGTCTAGTATGCTGCGAGAGTAGCGCGTTAGACCACGCGGCCACCCGAAGCTGGTGAAATGGTTCTTTCTAATAAAATTTGACTGTAGATTAATCATGGAATTGGAACGTTTTAATAAAAGTCTCTACTCTAGAAGATTGCGGAAGCGACCACCTGCAGCGCTTGATGAAATGACAAACTATACGGCCGCAATTTATGATGATGATGATGATGATGATGATGTATTCGGATTACGCCACTCTATCTGATATTAGAACCCCCCGCAGAGAGGGCTTACAGCAACGGCTGCAAGTTTAGTTTAGTTTTAACTACCCTGAATTTTGGTCTCTCTTTCGGTCGTTGCGCTCGAATACGTCATCGGCTCGTAGACTTCTTTACAAAACAAAACTTGCTCCGTCTCTCCTACACACCACCTGGGGCGGGTTTATATTCATATCGGCCCGTGACGCTGGTCACGTGGTCTGAGGCGCAGCTCTCCCTGCCTTTAGTTCGAATCTAGTTCAGGTGCACTGGTGGTTTTCCTAGTGCGATTTGTTTCACTGTGGTCTTCCCATCCTTTACTCACACAAATGCTGATACACTTATTCACAATTGTACCTTCTTAGTTCCTATTCAATAATGCTGATATCTCGAACGCGTAATGAGAAGCGACTCACAATAAAAATAATAATAATAATTGAGACCTCAGATTAATTTAGTGACGCTCTCACTTGATATTCAAATAGCTATTCTGTGTGACGTCACCGTCACGTGACGAATGAGCTGGGAGCTCCCGGCCGCCCTTTCTTCCTCCACGGTGTGGTTTCCAATCCTCTCTCTAGGAAATTCTGGTCCGTTTATTTGAATAGACTGTCTAGAGAAAATGAGTTCGTCACTCAACAGAGGCGCTCAAACTTGGCAGTGATGATTTAGTTAATTTGGTAACTTAATTGTCGAGTTTCTCAGGGCGGAAACTAATTATTCTGGAAAGCGTGAGATATTGGGAGGTGGAAAGGGTAATTGCATCTGTGAAGAACACATCTATTAGTGGAAGTGGAGGGGGGGGCATTCATCATCATCATCATCATCAACTGTTTCCAGCCTGGGGACGGGTCAGTTTAGTAAAATATCTCCATCTTCCTCTATCCTTCTACCATCCTTCCTCCTTTAACTGCTTCCATTCTTCTCCTCTCACTCACACACTTGCTTTTATCTTCTCCTCCCATCTCTTTCTTGGCCTTCCTTTTGGTATTTTTCCTACACACTTTTTTTCCTGAGGGGCACTAATAGACCGAAATGGAAATACGTTCTCTTCGTCTTGTGAGAGACAAACTTCCTCCCGAATGGCTGAGCCTTGCGCGTGACTACACCCAATATCATCTTTGAGGAAACTGCAGGTTTTATGGAGAAAAGCTTTGGATTCGCGCTCTCTCTCTCTCTCTGTTAACTGTTGCCAAATTTCCTCTCAGTTAACTGTTGCCAAATTTCCTTTCAGTTAACTGTTGCCAAATTTCCTCTCAGTTAACTGTTGCCAAATCTCCTCGCTCTCAGTTAAATGTTGCAAAATCTCCTCGCCCTCAGTTAACTGTTGCCAAATCTCCTCGCCCTCAGTTAACTGTTGCCAAATCTCCTCGCTCTCAGTTAACTTTTGCCAAATCTCCTCTCTCTCTGTTAACTGTTGCCAAATCTCCTCTCTCTCTGTTAACTTTCGCCAAATCTCCTCACTCTAATTTAACTGTTGCCAAATCTCCTCTCTCTCGGTTATGTCTGAAGGTGGTGTGCTGGGGTAAGAAGGAGGTATTGGCAACATCGACTAACCGGCGCTGCCAAATTTGTCTTATATTTGAGGGGAGATTGACCACACAAGAACGAGAGAATGACAACGTTGTTTTCCTTTAGTTTCCCATGCAGTCCTCCTCAGAGATGATATCCAGTGTAGTTTGTGGTGGAAGAGTGGGATGCATCACGATAAGTGGCTGAGCATTTACGCGCGACCAGTACCTGGTTTCGTTATCTCGAGGGTGAGCAGCAGCATGACGCGTCGCTGTCGACTATACCTAGGCGTCGTGACAAAAGCCCCGCGCTCCACAGGTCACCCACCCGCAAGTGGGGGGCTGGGCATTCGCGCGTGAGCAGTACGTGGCTGAGGAGCCGTCATGGTGACAGTTTTGATGAATGCACGGAGTACACCTTTCTCAGTTTTGAAGTCAAACTGTTGTACACAAAGTCTATCTTTAAGGTGCGGCCGAAGGGAGCGCGAGTAATTTGACAGTTTTTATAGCATTACATTTCTTTGGCCAAAATAAATCAAATATTTCTCCAGTAGCAACATAGAGTTTAGTTTTCTGCACATGCTAATATCAACAGATCTTGAATATTTGTCAAAGGTGTTCTGGAATTTTGTCAAAACTTTTTCTTTGTTTAAAAAGTTTTGACAAAATTCCAGGACACCCCTGACAGATATTCAAGATCTGTTGATTTCAATTCTATAAAAACTGTAAAAATACTTTCGCTTCCTTCGGCCGCACCTTAATATAAACATCGGCTTCATCGTTTTACCTAAATGGGCATCCGACCGACCCTTCGAATTCACCCTCTCAGCTTCTTTTACAACTCACTCACTTCACAGTACTACAGCTTTGTACAACTCACTAAACTCACACATTAGAACCTCTTACAACTCACTCATATTAGATCTGACGGAGAGATCAGGGTTCGAAGCCCAGTTGGGTGTACTGAGGGAGGTTGTTTTACTAAATGGTTTCCCACTCTCTCTGTCTCTCTATCTACGTAAATGCAGGTACATTTAATCTAGAGCGCCTCCTTCCTCATCACTGCTGCAGTATCGTAATTCACGAATGCTTATAACCTAAAAGGCTACCAAGACAAACTGGAATGTTCTTGTTTTATGTTTGGAACAGCAGCTGAGCTGCTGTACGGACAAGACTGGTTTTATTACCACTCGTTTACGACACAGGGATAGGAACATTGATTTTAAGGTATTGCACCAGCATTCGCCTTGATGAAGAACCGCTAACTGGAGAAGACATTCTTCCCGAGTCTTCAATAAGCTTCGTTCAGCCTCGTTCATGCAGAGTTAACCCTACTGTGTACATTAAACATTGTACAGTCAAATTGTTATAAAAGTGGTCTTATATGGCAGTTACTAGTGTTCATACGTCAAGTAATGTGATATGCAGCTATCACTTTTGATAGATATTATCAATACTTTTAAAATAATAATGATTATAATATTGTAAAATGTTATCAATGTTGAACGCAATTAAATATTTTAGTGTTTTTTTTAAATTATCATTATTATTATTATTATTATTATTATTATTATTAGTACCGCGCCTTACTACCCGTTTGGGTTGTAAGCACTTACGATAATGTGTAATGGTAAGGTGATTGTGAGATGAAATGGAGGACCTTCAGTTTAACGTGGGATCCGAACCATGGTGGAGGCCTGGCATTCCACACATTCACAAGTTGTGATTAATACGCGTCTTGTCAGAGGTGAAGGAAGGGTTTGGTAATCAGATAAATCTGTGCCGGGACCGAGGATTGAACCCCAGACTCACAGCACAGAAGTCTGACACCTTACCCCTATACCGCCAGCTCACCGTTTTCTTAAGAGGGAGTAAAGATGGGATGGAAGGGCTGAATAAAGCGCAAAAATATTGCCTATTTCTGGCACAGTTTCCGGGATTAT
>CABFWO010005649.1:32160-44696 GCA_902155825.1 Timema genevievae | reverse complement strand
CAATCTTCTAATATCATCTCTGAGGGAACTGTATGGTTACTATTGGGAAACAACTTGTCATTCTCTTGTTTTCATGTGGCCAATCTCCACTCCAATATAAGACAAGTTTCACAACGCTGGTTAGTCGATGTTGCCAGTAGCTCCTTCTTACCTCAGCACACCACATTAGGATATAATTGAGAGCGAGGAGATTTGGCAACAGTTAACTGAGATAGAGCGAAGATAAAGCTTTTCTCAATAGGGCTGATTTCACACCAAACAGAACAAAAGGATTTAATCTTTTACAGTTATTACGAGTTATTGTCTATATATTGAGGATTTTTTTTAAAAAATCATTATTTAAAATGTGATGGTTGTCAAACTCGGGATTCTGCTCATGACAGTTGTACAATAACTGTTGATATTAACATCTTGGGAAAATGAAACTAAACGTAGCATTCCGTTTGCTTTTGAAAGGTTGCAAGACTACCTTGCTTGTTTCCACTATGAAACAGCTTGCAAGATAAGCCCATAGTGTAATTAGTCAAGGTAAGACTGCTACCTTTAAAAGTAAGCCGAGTGTAAGATGTATTTTAGCCAAAAGAACTTAGTTTTAAGAATTTAACATGTATCATTGATCAACTACTCTCTCATTTATTGAAATGGCACCGTATAAAATTAATTGCGGGCTGCGGTTCGTGAGCTATGTGTGCGGTTATGGCACGAGTTAGAACATATGTTGGATAAAAAGAGGCGTAGATATACAGTGCGTTAACAGACAAATCTCATGAAAGGCTGATTGACCTGTTCATACGTCAACCAGAGATCAAACTGGAAAACAATTGAGGATTAATTTCAATACATGTCACCTGGCGGTCTAGGGGTAAGGTGTCAGACTTCTGTCCGGGGTTCAATCCTCGGTCCCGGCGCACAGATTTATCTGATTGCCAAACCCTTCCTTCACCTCTGACAAGACGTGTATTAATCACAACTTGTGAATGTGAGGAATGCCATCCGTGGTTCGGATCCCACGTTAAACTGTAGGTCCTCCCTTTCATCTCACAATCACCCTACCATTACACATTAGTGTAAGTGCGTATGGCCCGAACGGGTAGTAAGACGCGATGCTAATAATAATTCCAATGCAAAGTCGCAAATGGTCGCATTGAAAAGTTTGCAATATTTTTGCACCAACCTGTAGGTAACGGTACCCAGTGTCTAGGAGGGGGTAAGGGGGGGTGTGGTAGTGGTCAGGTAAACTAATAAAGGGTTGGGGTCCCATTGTCCACCAGGTGTATACCGGCCTCGTGGTCAACGGAATGGACCGATTCTGAAAGAAATGGACTCACCAGTTAAAGGAGAAGCTGGAGAATTATATTCCAAGAAGCAGCGCTAGGAGAGATCTAACATAGCCAGATAACACCTGTCATTGAATATCAAGGGATGTGTCAAGGTGGGGTTGTAGGGGAGACGAAAATAGGCCAGTGCTTTGGCAGTTTTTATATCAAAATTTTTATGGCTAAAATATTCCTCCAGTAGAAACATATAGTTTAATTTTCTCCACACGGTGATATCAACAGTTGTTGAATATCTGTCATGAGCATAGCAGCGTTAGATGACAAAACTTTTTAAATGAAGACAAAAAGTTGTCATTAAATTCCAGGACACGATTGATATATATTAATCATGTGAACAAAATTAAACTATGTTTCTACTGGAGCGATATGCGATGTAATTTGCCCAAAAGGATGTTTTTCTATAAAAACGGCAGAAACGCTGGCATTGACTCGCGTCCCCTACAACCGCACTTTAGGCCTGGAACACACAGTAGAGGAGATTCGTGTATTATGGAATACCATTGTTTCTCATATGTCAAGTGTCGCAATCTATCGTTAAATATTTCAACTATTACAGAAAACCATTTCGGACAGCTAGTGACGCCCGCACTTCGACAGATCAACTGTTTGTTTTGGCTGTCACAAAAACTTTTGCAGGCTAGTGTTTATCATTCTATATTTCTTTGCTCTACTATTCGTATTAATTATAATCAAATCATTAGGTTAAGGCTCACTCATGCTTATCTTTGGGTTAAAACATTGTTTTACTGTAATTGTATTATAACCTAAAAAAAATTTTGTTTTCCAAAATGGCGAGTCAGGAAATAAGGAATACTACTATTCCATAATGCCCGCACATTTTTCAAGTATTTGGCAAATTATTTATTTGGTCAAAATAAGCTTAAACATTTTCACTAACACCTAAGAAATCTATTAAGAGAACAATGTAATGTAACCTGATACAATATTTTCATCTATTATATTTTAATAATTCATTATTAATAATAATTTTCTAATTATTTATTTTTTATTATAATGTATTGTTTCAATGATTCGTTATTATTACTATTTTATTGTTTCACACATATTTGCATGTTTTTTTTACACTTTCTTATGAACCATTTGTTAGTTTTAATAAATATAATTAATTTTTTATATAAAATGTGTAGTATTCCATATTGCCCTCATTTGTTCCAAATCTCTTTTAAGTGTTCCTACAAGATATTAAACGTTATTGATTTTGCTTTAAACACTAAAAATAGTTAAAAACATATTAATTATAAGTTTAATATGGAACTCAATGACAAAATGTGAAAATACGCTTTGATATTAAAGAAAGAGTAGATGTTTATTCCATACTACCCGCACTTCCTCTACAACTCATTGCGCTAAACATTGTACCATATATTGGAGCTAGAGAATTGTACACCCGAAACTGTTCAAGATATGACTCGCACGACTCTTTGTATAAAACATCTCGTACCTTGTGGGAAATATTAACACTTCCTATATCGGTCATTTTTATTGTACAACCTTTAAGTTATAAACACGATAACTTCGTCTGCTGGCCGGTACTTTTTTTATACGTATGAATGATTGTAATCAATTAACACTTTGAGTAAAAATTATGAAAACAGTCCTTGATTAATATTTATAATAATTATGTGTATAATATAATATTTATGTGTACATTTTTTAAATTAACTATATCAGGCTGGCTACAAAACATATTTTACATAATTCCCTGACTTTTCCAGGTTTTCCAGGCAACATTTATCAATTTTCCCTGAATACTTTTTTTCATTTTTAATGGTGGATGATGACTTTTGTTTTATTTATTATTGATCACATATTTAAAAAAGTTTGTATCTACTAAATATAAAGTTTTATAGGTGATTTAAAAAATTAAAATGTTATTTTATTTAGGTATTATTAACTTTTGTTTTAGTGTTTGGTTGCGAGATTAATTGGATATTTTAGACCAATTTTTAATTCCCTGACTTTTCCTTATTTTTAGTTAAATTCCCTGACTCCCTGTTTCCCCTGTCATCCTAAAATTCCCTGACTTTTCCAGGTTTTCCCTGTTTTCCCTGTCTGTAGCCACCATGTTTATAGAAGGCATATTGTAATATGAACAGAGAAAAAAAAAGTCCTGATTTATAGTAAAATAAGATGTCAGGACAAATGCATAAGGACATTGAAAATAAAAAAAAATATTTATAAACCTTAGGGATGATTAAAATAAGTATTATAGTAGATATAATTGTTAATTATTCAATGATTATTTAGCAATAAAAATATAAAAATCATCAAAGCTATTCAATTTTTTTTCATATCCACGACTGTTTCCAGCCTGTGGTCAGTTTTTTTACATTCAAGCCATTTATTTTCCACTACCGGCTGTCGTAGCTTCATATAACTTAACACTAGGACGGGCACAACTTCCAGTCCCCCGACCGTTGACTCATCAATGTCAAAGGTAAACCCTCACTTAACGAATTATAGATGTTTCAGCCATACCTGGAATTGAAACCGGGACCCTTATCTCAGCAGACACGCTACCGACTGACCTAACGTGTCGGATCGTATTGTTCGAATATCTTGTGGAATCACTTCCACGGTCAAAATTGATAGGCTCTTTCGATCTCGCTCATAGAAATGCTAGTTTTCTGATATAATTAGTTGGTTCAGAAAGTGCACGTTAAATACCTAAAATAATAAAATACATTTTAAATCGGAGATTAATCCGAGCAGCGACAAAAGGTTCCACAGTGCACGAGAACAGAGTGTACCAAGCTCACGTATAATTAGTTATATAAGACTGGGCTGGACACAAAGAAGTGACCCCTCCCTTGTACTCCCTTGTGACGATCCAACAAGGGCGGAGTTTCCTAGAAGACAAGCAAGGCAGGCCCGGACCGGAAGTCGGCCACTAAACGCTTATTAGCATCGGAAGAGGAGAGCAAATATCGATGAGCTCTTTCACGAATTCTTCAACAAGACGGCCTTTAGTTTGCGACGGAGCAGACGTCACGTCCATCATCAAGTGCAGAGTGGTCAAGTAGAACGTTTTAAGAGTTGGGAAGGACCCTTTAGTGCTGTCCTAGGTTAAGTTAGTCTGTAAGTCTATATCCCTGTGTTGGTCTTGTTACCCAGATATTACAACTCCTGGTGCTAGTGTTGCTGTCCTAGGTTAAGTTAGCTTGTAAGTCTATATCCCTGTGTTGGTCCTGTCACCCAGATATTACAACTCCTGGTGCTAGTGTTGCTGTCCTAGGTTAAGTTAGTTTGTAAGTCTATATCCCTGTGTTGGTACTGTTACTCCAGATATTACAACTCCTGGTGCTAGTGTTGCTGTCCTAGGTTAAGTTAGTTTGTAGGTCTATATCCCTGTGTATGTGTTGGTCCTATTACCCAGATATTACAACTCCTGGTGGTAGTGTTGCTGTCCTAGGTTGTTAGTTTGTAAGTCTATATCCCTGTGTATATGTTACCCAGATATTACAACTCCTGGTTGCTAGTGTTGCTGTCCTAGGTTAAGTTAGTTTGTAAGTCTATATCCCTGTGTTGGTCCTGTTACCCAGATATTACAACTTCTGGTGGTAGTGTTGCTGTCCCAGGTTAAGTTAGTTTGTAAGTCTTGATCCCGGTGCAGAACGGGTAGTACAAAGACGCTAAATACAGTATAAAATACATATTAGCGCACTAAGTCATGATTGAACTCGTGGCTTATGCTTCAAGGGCCGATTATTCTGTCATTACTAAATTTCCTTACCTTTAGGTGTGTTTTTTAATAACTGTCACGCGATGACAATAAAACTATAAATATTTAGGATGAATTATTAATAGGAAGGTAAAAAACAAGATAAACGCAAAGATCAAGAAAACGATTCACTGTTGTGACGTCATAAAGAGCTGTGTAAATTTCATTTCCAGCCAAGACTTCATTTTAATTTGGCCTGGTAAGAAAATTGTACCAATTATTTAAGAAATTTCCCGTCACTAATGCTTGCAATTCGTTTCTAAATTTAAAATGCAAATAAGGTAAGGTTCAAAATTAATAAGTGATTTCCTCAAGAAGTAGTAAAGCTGACTAAATATTCACCTCTGATTGTTTATCTATTTTAACTATCTTGACGTGACTTAAAAAGATTTTTCTAAAATTAATGCGCTGTGAAATCCACATAAACTAAACTAAAATCGTGGTTCTAGTGCCTAATTGTTAAAATATCATCAACCAAATTGGTAAAAGATTATCTACCAGTCAATAACTACCTCAAATTGGTCATAACGCCCCTTATTCAGAAAATGAAGATATGATGATACCGCTATTTTAATTTACCTTTTCAAGTTTTATTTTAAACATTGCTATCCATCTATTTAAGATGGGGTGAAAAAGGAAGAGAAAAAAGGCAAATATTTTTACAGTTTTTATAGCAAAACTTTTTTTATCCAAATAAATCAAGTATTTCTCCAGTAGAAACAAAGAGTTTAATTTTCTTCACACGGTGATATCAACAGTTGTTGAATATCTGTGGAGGATGTCCTGGAATTTGATGACAACTTTTTCTCTTCATTTAAAAAGTTTCTCATCTAATGCCGCTATGCTCATGACAGATATTCAACAATTGTTGATGTCACCGTGTGAGGAAAATTAAACTATTTATATTTCTACTGGCGCAATATTTTATTTATTTTGGTCAAATTATTTATTTTTTTGTACAAACTGCATAAACCATTACCCTTTCTCACATTTCCTTCCAACAAACCCAGAAGCGTGAAGCCACCATTTCTGAAAACTACAATCTTTTTCGACAGAAGTTTCTCTAGTTCTATAATAAGGATGGACGTTAGCAGATGTTGAATATGGAAGCCACAATCTTGGTATGATTCACAAGTTAACTAGGACAAGAGAACAAGTTGGATAGGACAAAGAGAAGTAGTCCTTATAATTGTTGAATAAAATGATTTAACCTTGACTGGTAGACCAAACCAATGTTTTGAGAAAAATGATAAGAAATGTTCGAATCTGCGTTTTGAGTGTTTCAGCCCGTGTTTTATTCAACGTTAAATACCCTCTATGTAATGAAGTAGACGCGAATAAAAGTTACTATTTTTGTACTTTTTATAGAATGAAACCCGCCTCGGTGACGTAGTTGGCTAACGCGCTAGTCGTGTTAAGCTCGACCGCCGAGGACGGGGAGATCCGAGGTTCGAATCTCGGTCGGGTGAACTGGGGGAGGGTGGGTTCTAAATGGCTTTCCACTCTCCCTCCACGCAAATGCGGGTTCACTTCCTCTAAAGTCAACCCTCCCCATTCCTAAATTAAGGGTATAACCTGAACGGGTAGTAAGACGCGGTGCTAAATAAAATAAAAATATATAGAATTACACTTTTTTTACTTTCTAAGACTTCATAAAAAAAAGACAACTGAAATAGTGCCAATCAGATGTTGCGCTTAGGTTGGATATTGATAAAACCTTTTCAACATTTCACGAGTTTGTTGTTTACATATAAAGACTTGTAAACATAGTTTTAAAAGTTGACATTTTCCTCTCTGAAAAGACCACGTCATATTTCTGTTGATCACTAAGAGCTAAATGTCAGGGAAACGAAAAGTAACTGTTATAGGAGCGAAGACAGTTCTATGGACTTGTTTCCAGTTGCATTCTAGTATATAATGCATAGTTGTCCCAACATCACTCGGCGATGCATATCATGAAGCTTGCGGATGTTTCTGTCTTCGTCTACTGACCACATTCTGGATATTCCAGGTCCTACCGAACATTGGTCCCTCATCCATCTCACGACGTGAGTCATCAGCAAGTACTTCACACCACCACCAGGTGCGCCGCTAAATGACTGATCACAGATGATTGTAATGAAGAGGTGCGGTGTTGTTTACTCGATCAGAAGTTCGATGCCCTTAGAACGGTGATTCTCTCTAACTATGGATCTCACTAAAGCGGCCATTCACAGAACGTCTGAACATTTATTCACGCTGATGAGATCGTGATGAGCAGACTATGCTCATATGTACAGAATAATACATATATTCTGTTCATGTTCCCCTGACTGAAAACGGTTTTATAGGTCATTTTTTATTTCTAGATCACTGTAGGTTTAAGGTGTGTCATAAGGGAGCGCGAGTAATTTTACAGTTTTTATAGCATTACATTCTTTTCGTCAAAATAAATCAAATATTTATTTACTCGGTGCCAACATATAATTTAGTTTTCTGCACATGCTAACATTAACAGATCTTGAATATCTGTCAAGTGTGTCCGAGAATATTGTCAAAACTTTCTCTCTTTATTTAAAAAGTTTTGACAAAATTTCAGGACACTCAATATTCAAGATCTCTTGATATTAGCATGTGCAGAAAAATAAACTCTATATTGCTACTGGAGAAATGTTTGATTTATTTTGGCAAAAAAAGGTTTTGCCATAAAAATTGAAAAAACAATGGCCTTTCCTCACGTTCTCTTCAATCCCACCTTAAAACAACATCAAGAAACAACAAAAGGACAATAAATGCCATAATATAATAAATATCTTAACGAATGTTGTACTATGGGCGTCCTCAGACTTATTTAGGTACTGAAACTTTTGATTAAAATTGTAATAGAAACATAATATATAAAGTAATGTAATGAGAAGCTGTAAAAGTTGGTTTTAATTATTTGCAGCCCCCCCCCAAATCCACCCGGCACAATCCACCCCTAAATAGGCCTACAAGTGAAAAAACCCGCAACGAAACAAAATGGCGGAGATATTCCAACCAACGAATGAGAAAACAAGTTAGAATCCAACCACAAAGAAACACGATGGGATGACCCGTAAAGGGGGGAAAGTTCTATTAATATTTTAACGTCACATTTTTTTATTTCGACTGGTGCCCCCGTTTTGCCATTGGATGGAAACGGCTCCCTAACCCTCGAAACTCCCCCCACCCCTACTAATATCTAAAATCCTTTTATTTTAAAAATCACCCCTCTTTGAAAACACAATAGACCGATATTAATAAATAGCGTCAAGATGTTTGAAATGGTGCCCGGGGGGTGTTTATTAAACCATGGCTCCAAGAAAGTTGGGGTGTTCCAAGTTAGCAGCGGGAAGGGGTGGAGCGGGGGTTGGATAATTACAGGCCGGGCGGTACACACAGTTCTTTGGGAAACAGGAGTTCGTTCTTGTGTTTCCAACCGTGGAGTTGAGGACCTTGTACAGTCCGATCTCCCTACCTAGAGCCCGTTTTGAAAATAAAACACTTATTTGGTTCGTCAACAGCTAAAAACCATCGTATTTTTAAATGTATATTTTTTTAATCCACCGTACTAGAGTGCATGTAAAGCATGTAAACAGGTAGTTTATAAGTTTTACTGCAGATCATAGATGTCACTAATTGTATCATCTGCGAACAGATGGGAATATCGAGGCAGGAGAATCGTCTGATTATTAAGAACATGTATTAGGCCTACATTAATTGTGTGCGTAGTTTAGATATTAGTGTTGTTTATAATTAGATTATTAGTCAGGTGTTCTGTCTTACGACATGTTCATTCCTTTTGTCAGGGAACTTAGACCGTCAAAGCACTGTGTCCTCCGCCATGCAGTGTGAACCTAGTTTAACTGGCTACTTTGAACAAGTCGTGTGGTGTGAACCTAGTTTAACTGGCTACTGTTTGTACAAGTCGTGTGGTGTGAACCTAGTTTAACTGGCTACTGTTGTACAAGTCGTGTGGTGTGAACCTAGTTTAACTGGCTACTGTCCCGGTCACTACGACGGACCTAATAGGACCCAAGGGGGCCGCACATCAGAAATGGCCCGATACTTGTCACCCAGATAACGGGTGTCATAGGGGCTCCCCCACGGGCCTTACACGCATGCGCAGAGACGGACAAGGCCGGTCCGGCCAGGGACTAACCTGGGGACCCAGATGAGGGCTGTCGTCGAGGGGATTACATTGGCGACAATTGACAGGAAAATTATCCTATCATTTGGACGTCAACATGACTCGAACCCGTACAAAGTGTTGATTGTCGATGACGGAAACGTTGGTATTCAGGTCTTGATAACGTGTACTGTAAGGGGATTTTTTTTTGCAAGGGATTTCAAGGTGGAGATGTAGGTTACAAGAAAACAGGTCAATGTTTTTGCAGTTTTTATAGCAAAACAATTTATTGACCAAAATAAATCAAATATTGCTCCAGTAAAAACATAAAGTTTAGTTTCTTGAGATACAGGTTCTTCCTATGAACATTGGACTGTAGTAACTGTTCTAGCTGTCAGATAAGGTTCTTCCTATGAACATTGAACTGTAGTAACTGTTCTAGCTGTCAGATAAGGTTCTTCCTATGAACATTGGACTGTAGTAACTGTTCTAGCTGTCAGATAAGGTTCTTCCTATGAACATTGGACTGTAGTAACTGTTCTAGTTCTCAGATAAGGTTCTTCCTATGAACATTGGACTGTAGATTGCAGCGCTGACCAATTCATAAAGAGAAAATGTGACCGATGAGAAAATGAAAATATGTCCTCCACCAGAACTCTTTAAAAATCGCTTTGTATTAAATGTCAAGACTGAGTGAAGGTAGTACACTCCTTCCAAGCCCTGTGAGGACCAAGGAAGTGACGCATCATAAACATGTCGAATGGAAGGGAAAATAAAAATAAATGGGCTTTTTTCTCTTCAATTGTTCATCTACAAGACCGCACCGAAGAAAGTGAAGGTTTTTTTTTCCAAGCTCTCGATATAAATGTGAGGATAAGTTATCCCCTAGAGGAAGGGTAGTAACCCTCTTTGTTATAAGGACACACAGCTAGAGGGGGTCGTACAGTCACCATGCAGTCTAACTCGTCATGTTCACAATATTTTGTTGATGAGAAGGCTGAGGTTTGAATTCCGGATGGATATACGAAGAATAGATGGGTTTTTTTTAAATCTACCTTCATTTGAACAAATTCGGGTACTTTTCCAATAAATTCAACCCTTCCTAATCTCCTCACCTTTTAGGAGTACATTAACAAATAGCTCAGACGGGCAGAGAGACGATAATTATATTTTCATTCTTTAGTTAGCTATAAGGGTTCGGCCAGACTGGAGCAAGCGAGCGACTAAAATATAAAATAGAACACTATTGGTTGTAATGAGAGGTGGCCAGACTGGAGCGAGCGACTAAAATATAAAATAGAACACATTGGTTGTAATGAGAGGTGGCCAGAACAGTCTAGTTTACAGGTGCTAGACAATATTACTGTATGTTGGTTCATTGAGTGCTGGGAAAACTTCTCAGTTTGACATTTTTATTATTATCGATAGGTTTAGTACACTTGCTACTAACGGCCTAATTTAATATACTATATATATATATATATATATATATATATAACTGATATGTTAAAATACTTCAATATTATTAAAGTAGGTCTTTACAAATAAGAATCACCATTAGCCTGGAGAGAGGATGAGAAAACCACAACAATAAATCACTTGTTAAAACCACCCTCAGTTCCCTTAGCCAAGATTCGAACCTTTTCCTCCTCGTCAACAACTATCGAGAGCTATCTGCTAATCACGCGCTCGCCAGTCTGGCCGAACCCTAAACCTCCCACCCGTTTCATTGGCCGCATGGTCTAAGGCGCTACTCTTGAAGTAGTTTAGACTGTAGATGACGGGGATATTGATTGAGGTTCGAATCTCGTATCATGGTTAAAAAAATGCGGGTGCACTTCCTATATCCGCCTCACAAATCATTAAAACCATTAATGTAATTATACTACTATAAAGCCACATGGCTGACCCACTTCCAGATGAGCTAGAAACTTGAAATTTGGCAAATTTATAGCTTCTAGCCTGTAACCGACGGGAAAATTACAAATAGTTTTTTTTTAATTTAACCCCCGAAAAAAATTAAAATGGCGGAGCAACTTTAAAGTCGGTGCGGACCTTTCTTTGGAGGTCTCTTGTGGCTAAACGGTAAGACCTATCAAAAAACGGATTGCACCAACAGCCACGGATTTGGCGAGATCCACAAGTTTGGTCCTATTACTTTTCGTCGTATCTCCATCGGTTATACCTTAGATAGAGCTAGATTTTTTATTTTAGGTAAATTTTGCTCATTTTCTCACATTTTTAAATTTCAAAACAACGCTGGAATTACATTAGTATACATCCACTTGCAAATAAAATTCACTAATGGTTTTGGGGCTCCGCCCCCAAAGAGCAGAGCGAGTTAGTACATAAGCGTATAACCCCGGATGGGCAGTAAGACGAGGTGATAAGTTAATAATAAAATACATCAGGCAAAGTCTCAAGGTGGATTCACACATCGCCCTCGCGCTAAGTTTTGTGCCGCGCATGCGCACATCGGACAGTCACCCACCTCTTCCCCATCTAATCACACCTAATCAGTGTGGGTGTGAGACGTATCTTGTAGAACGTGTGCGTGGGTTTTTTATACATAATATTGTGCTGTTGGATTATTGTTCCAGAAAATGGTGGAATTGACCCTCTTACGGCGTGTATAATGTACCCACGACCGTTTAATTTCCTCGTCATCAATCACTAATACTGCTAGCAACAACCTCTTCCTCACTATGATTTCCAGAATAATATAAACACTTTAGTTTATTACTGATATGGTTGCGGCCTAGAAGCGCAGGTATACAGTTCACGCATAGGACTAATAGGAGGCGGATTTTAGGGGCGGCAAATTATGAATGACGAAAAAAAAATGCATATATTTTTCCGCTAGTTAAAATAATTTGATGGCTACATCGTGTGATTGTTGTGATTTTCTGTGTCTGCATACCAACATGACCAAGGATCGCCTTAATTCATTGAAAATCGTCTTAATTTAAGGTCACTCATTGGATAAAAGGGATATGTCTGGCATTATCGACCAGTCCGCTCAGCATGAATCAAGGCAAAAGATACAATATACTATCTTATTACTGTCTACATGCTGATATTTTATCTGTAGTAACATGTTCTACAATCTACTAATGTAGACTTTATATTTTTAAATTGGATAATATTTTAATTTGTGTGTTGTGATAGTGTAAGAGTATTTAATTGTTTAAGTCTTTTCTTAGATCTTTACTACTTTAAAAACCTCACTATAATGAATAATCAAATAATGTAAGCACTTCTTTATTTGTCACTCCACAGATAACACATGTGTATATGTTATATATGTCTTTGTATGATGGGTGGCAGG
>CABFWO010005649.1:16793-29182 GCA_902155825.1 Timema genevievae | reverse complement strand
GGTTGGTGGGCACATCCCTCAATTACTGGAAGCTAGAAAAAAATTCTAAATGATAAACAGTTCTAGAAGCTATCAAAAGTGGTTTTCTTTCACGGTAAAATAACTCACTTACTGCTGAAGGCTTGGAAAATTTCTAAATATTTAACACCTCTAGAAGCATTTTGAAGTGCTTTTTATGGTAACACAGCCCCCTAATTTGTATTTGTATCTTAATTTTGATATTGTTTGAACCATAAATAGAACCATATATATATTGTTCATAAAATTTCGGGGGGTTTGAACCCCCAAATCCCCCCGGCTCCCCGACTACGGCCTTGGTCTACACCACACACTAAACTAACTAAACTCTGAATTTACCCTTCACATTATTTATAACACGACAACATAGTTTCTACGTAAATGCGGGTACATTTTTTTGCTATACCGCGTCTCACAATCCTTTCAGGTTATACACTTACGTACTAATTAGATTACGCTAATACCAAAGTGTATCTTGACCAATGAAATTCCCTACTTTTCCCCTCATCATTACCTAAAATTCTCGACTCAAAAAGGTATGTCACACTCCTCTACTTCCTCCCACGGTTTTGTATCTTATTTATGAATAGCAATAAGTTTTAAAATTTAAATAAATTTGTGTTAAAATAGTCTACTAGGAATTATAAAATATATTACACATCTACAAAAAAAAATTGTATCACGTAATTTTCTCAGTTAATGATTTTTATTTTCATATTTTGAGTAAAGCAACATTTTACCGGATTTTTTTAAAAACCAAAATCCCGATTTATTCCCCCTTTTCCGCCCCGGCCACTTCAAATTCCCGGCTAGTTCCAGTTTACCCGGATGGTAGAAACTCTGAATATGTATTTAGTTTATTAGTTGATTATGTAAATTATATACCTGTATTTATCTTTATTTTTTCCTTGCGATAATTATATAATTTTCATGAACCCGCGGGTTGAAAGCCCCCGTGCTTTTAAAACAAATGAAGTTTATAAACTCATACAAGAACTGGGTTCAAATCTCGCAAAAGACGGTACATTATTTCAAGTGAAAGGCATCAAACCATTTCCTCCCCCTGCGGCTCCAGAAACACGCAACCCGCCCGCCTCTATGTAAAATAACCTCTACCGCAACTTTCGCGAGGCAATTATTTCCTCCGCCTGGTGGGGGAAGTTGAAACTAGACACGCTTACCAAATAAAAATAAATAAAAACCTCTCCTGGGTCTATGTAGCTCATAAATTCGTTTGTCAAAAGATCAATTGCTTTTAGTGATATAAATGTTATGTAAATTCTGTAGAGTGAATTAATGAATGAGATACAATCTATAGTATAAGATAAAAACGATTGTGAGTCGTGTTGATTTGAATGAAATTTTAAGTTTTAATTTTAAGATTAAACATGACTATAGGGTGTATTATGTACCATTTAAATAACAACTACCATCTCCAGCTCTCTGTCCAATAACACGAACATAAAACATGATTAGAGGGTGTGTTATGTACCATTTAAATAAAAACTATCTTCTCCAGCCCTCTGTCCAATAACAAACATAAAACATGACTATAGGGTGTATTATGTACCATTTTAAATAACAACTACCATCTCCAGCTCTCTGTCCAATAACACGAACATAAAACATGATTAGAGGGTGTGTTATGTACCATTTAAATAACAACTATCTTAACCCGCCCTCTGTCCAATAACACGAACCTAAAACATAACTAGAGAGTGTGTTATGTACCATTTAAATAACAACTATCTTCTCCAGCCCTTTGTCCAATAACACGAACCTAAAACATAACTAGAGAGTGTGTTATGTACCATTTAAATAACAACTATCTTCTCCAGCCCTTTGTCCAATAACACGAACATAAAACATGACTAGAGAATGTGTTATGTACCATTTAAATAACAACTATCTTCTCCAGGTCTCTGCCCAATAACACGAACAAAAAACATGACTAGAGGGTGTGTTATGTACCATTTAAATAACTATCTTCTCCAGGTCTCTGCCCAATAACACGAACAAAAAACATGACTAGAGGGTGTGTTATGTACCATTTAAATAACAACTATCTTCTCCAGCCCTCTGTCCAATAACAAACATAAAACATGACTAGAGGGTGTGTTATGTACCATTTAAATAACAACTATCTTCTCCAGCCCTCTGTCCAATAACACGAACATAACATGACTAGAGGGTGTGTTATGTACCATTTAACTAACAACTATCTTCTCCAGCCCTCTGTCCAATAACACGAACATAAAACATGACTAGAGGGTGTGTTATGTACCATTTAAATAACAACTATCTTAACCAGCCCTCTGTCCAATAACACGAACATAAAACATGACTAGAGGGTGTGTTATGTACCATTTAAATAACTATCTTCTCTAACTTAAATCCGGGCTTAAAGTTACTGTCCCCGGAAATGGCAAGGGAAAAAATGTTTCAATTTACTTTGGGATTGGCCAGTAATTTAGGGTCCATCTTTGATAATTAATGTGGCCAAGTTAGTCATAGATAGTTATAGTGTGTGTAAATATTCTCACACGCTTGCAGGTCAAATATAAACCAAACACATATATTATCTTAGTCGTATTTTCTGTAAAAATTGAAAGCTTTTATAAAGTAGTGATTAGTTTTTTAAGGCAGCAGAGTATGGATGTGTCAGGTTCCTGGAAGGCTAGTGTGTGGGCGGCGCTAATTGTGAATTAACGAAGTGTTTGTTGACTGTTGTAATCACGATTCCTGATGGGAAAACGATATGACGTCAGCATAACCGAGTGACTCACAGGATTAATAAAAGCTAATCAAACACACGACATTGCGAGGAACACGTTTTGTTTGGAGGGGACCCCGTAAAATCGCAGGGAGCCCCCACCTGGCTGATATTAGGGGCTCGCCTCGGGACTTGTTGTTCGTGGGTTCAGACAACAACCGGGCTCGACGGATTTTTCTTGAGCAATAACAACCGGTAGCACAACTTCATTCAGATGGGGAAGTAAAGCTGTCAGTCCCATGTCGAATGTGGCATCTATAATAACCTTGGAAGGTATGTGGAAATACTTTTAGCGGCAAAATTAGTAGGCCCTTTCACTCTCGCTAGTAGAAATTACACGTGGAAGGTAACGGGAACCAACAGCTTACCAGATGGTGAGGGAAGCACTAACCAGAAGAAGGGCTGAGTACATACCCAACCCCGGATGGAAAGAAATCAAATCAAACCAACGTTCAGGTTGTATAATTAAAGGGATGTAAGTAAGGGTTCGGCCAGACTGGCGAGCGAGCGCGTGATTAGCAGATAGCTCTCTATAGTTGTTGACGAGGAGACTCCGAATCTTGGCTCAGTGAACTGAGGGTGGTTTTTGACAAGGGATTTATTGTTGTGGTTCTCTCATCCTCTCTCCACGCTAATGGTGATTCTTATTTGTAAAGGCCTACTTTGATAATATTGAAGTATTTTAACATATCAATTTTACAGATATATATATATATATATATGGTCTTACCAATTAAATTAGATCGTTATTATCAAGTGTTAAGCCTACTGATAATAATATAAAAGTGCAAATATCATGTCAAAATGAGAAGTTTTCCTAGCACTCAAAGAAACAAACATACAATAATATTGCCAAGCGCCTGTAAACTAGACTGTACCGGCTCGAGCGCGCTCCAGTCTGGCCACCTCTCATTACAACCAATGTGTTCTATTTTGTTTTTTTAGTCGCTCTCTCTTTCTAGCCCAGTCTGGCCGTACCCTAATGCGAGAAAATGACAGCGTTTTTGCAGTTTTTATATTATAGGCAAAAATATTATTTTGGCCAAAACAACTAAAACTATTGCTCCAGTAGAAACCTAGAGTTTAATTTTCTTCACACGGTGATATCAACAGTTGAATATCTGTCATGAGCATAGCAGTATTAGACGACAAACATTTTAAATGAAGATAAAAAGTTGTCATTAAATTCCGGGACACCCTCAACAGATATTCAACAACTGTTGATATCACCACGTGAAGAAAATTATAAACTATTTGTTTCTACTGGAGCAATATTTGATTTATTTTGAATAAAAAATATTTTTATATAAAAACTGTAAAAAAAACTTGGGCCTACAATTTTTTTTACGTCCCTTAAATATCCACCTTAGGAAGAACTAGCGATTAAAATCAGCGATTGAGGACAGTAACATTTTTTAGAAGCCCAGAAATGTTTAATGATGGAATAAATAACCAAGCTATTATAAATGTTAAATGCTAATGCCACAGCTAAAAAATATAAATTCCGAGATATGATACGATCTTAATTTTTCACTAATGTGTAGCACACGATTTCTACATGTCCATCACAGACTGTCTTAGAATATGAGTGAAGAATGACCCTGGGCACGGGACGATTGATTACTGGATAACTCAGGGGTAAGAACGAAACCAAATATCCCACGTTCGATCCCAGTGTATAGCTCTCATTTTTCAATTTAAAATACTACAGAAATGTTTTAATTCTACCAAACCTTTATTTCGAAATACCTTTTCTATTATTTGTTATTTTCTTTATAAGACCAAACCAAGAGTTCTCCTGTTGAAAGTTTGATGGTTACTAAGGAGGGTGGTCTGTGTCCCAGACGCCAAGGACCAGGTCGCAAGACTTGTCAGCTTAGCTGACAGCGAACAATAGGGGGTTGTAGATCTGGTCATTATTGTCACAGCCTAGGGTATGTTTTGGTTTAGTCAGAGGGAGGAGGGTGTGGGGCAAGTACCGTTATATACTCAGCGGTCGCCATTGTTTAAATGTATTAACCCTCTCTGTCGTATTCTTTTGTTCGCAACTGCCCCTCCTTTCAAACCCATTACAAGCCCCAACCGATGATTATTTTGGATTTTGAGAAATGTTGCTTTGTCATCCTTCAGAGATGTTCTTGGAAAAAACCCATGTTCATCTGTCACTGCCTTTTGCAAAGGTTTTGTTACTAATATTTTTATATTTTCAATCTTGGGTTGTATTTGACAAGTTTTAGATGAGTTGTTTGGGAAAGGGGTGAATTTTACCTCAAAGGAGAAGGGTTTTTTTTTAATACATTTCCGGGACAGTTATTCTAAATTCACTGAGGTGAAAGGTAGATAGATAGTACACCCTGATTTTTATGATAAGGTCCTTATTTAACAGAACAGTCACTACAGTCCAATGTTTATAGGAAGAACTTTATCTGACAGCTAGAACAGTTACTACAGTACAATGTTCATAGGAATAACCTTATCCGACAGCTATAACAGTTACTACAGTCCAATGTTCATAGGAAGAACCTTAGCTGACAACTAGAACAGTTACTACAGTCCAATGTTCAAAGGCATCTACTAGAAACTTGTAAAAAAATGTAAATGAAATAATATACCCTGATGCAGAAACTGGATGTAAAATAGAGCATCACATTCGACCTAAAGCATAAATGAAATAATATACACTTTCAAAGAATCATTGGGAAAAGAGGAACATATCTGCCCATCAAAGAGCGTACAATTTATTAATTTTATTTCCAAATATAAGACCTCCATAAAAAAATTATATTTTCTTAGTTATAACTCTGAAACTATTGGTTTTATAAAAATATATTTCAAATAAAATATGTTTACTTTTAATAGTACTAAACTTTACTATGATAAAGCTATTCGTTATCTCAAATAGTTACGGAGATTTAAATCCAACAACCCATTTGAGGAACCTTATGAAACCCCGTAGATACTGTACCAAGTTTTAGTTCGATCTAGGCCGAGATACAATCGCAGGGTGGCTACAAAACATATTTTACAAAATTCCCTGACTTTTCCAGGTTTTCCAGGCAACATTTTTCAATTTTCCCTGACTACTTTTTTCCAGTTTTAATAGTGGATGATGGCTTGTTTTATTTATTATTGATCACATATTAAAAAAAGTTTGTATCTACTAAACATAAACAGTTTTATCAGTTATTTTAAAAATTAAAATGTTATTTTATTTATATATTATTAACTTTTGTTTTAGTGTTCAGTTACGAAATTAATGGGATATTTTAGAAATTTTTTTAATTTCCTGACTTTTTCCTTATTTTTAGTTAAATTCCCTGACATTTCCCTGTTTTTCCTGTCATTCAAAAATTCCCTGACTTTTCCAGGTTTTCCCTGTCTGTAGCCACCATGAAACAAAAGGCATCGAGAAAAGAAATTACTATTTCTGTTTCAGAGGGTCATGAAATGTCGACATTTATCAAAATCTCGAGTTTAGCACTTTCTTCATGTTCGTATATCAGTAAAAGTTGGTTCGTATGCCATTCGTGGTGTAGTTATCAGTCCACAACAAGGGACGGCGGATGACTCAGTCGATCAATGGCGTATTATTCAATTAACCCGGGTATGAACGTTGTTATTGACAGAGTGACTTCATGATATGACCGTTACCCTATCTACAGTCCGGTGATACGCCACTGAACGGAGTATCACGCACGAGGTGGCTGTGGAACGGAGGTCGGGACATTTAGCAGGGGATCTCAAAACTCCCTGTCTCTTGAGCTAGTTCTATCCAGTCCACCTCATTACACCCAATCTCTATCTTGAGCTAGTTCTAGCCAGTCCACCTCAATACACCCTATATCTTGAGCTAGTTCTAGCCAGTCCACCTTTTTACACCCAATCTCTATCTTGAGCTAGTTCTAGCCAGTCCACCTCATTACATCATATCCCTATCTTGAGCTAGTTCTATCAATCCACCATAGCTGTACCAAGCAAGGTAGCAGTTCTTACCTTGACTGATTACACTATGACCCTATCTTATAAACTACACCATAGTGGAACCAAGCAAGGTAGCAGTCTTACCTTGACTGCTACCTTTCGGGATAAACGGATTTAATAGTTACAACCAAAAGTTAAGAAATAAATTCAAAATGAAGGAGATGATACCAGTTTTGCCAGATTATTAACTGCATAGATTAAAACATGTTTATGTAATCCATTTAAATATCAAATGTAATTCATGTATTTAACAAATCAGGGTCAAAATAAAAACTGGACACAAGTAGTTATCTCGGATAGCTAACGTAGTCCTGTGACCTATTTCCATTTTCCTTACACAGAATATTCCAGAATCAAACAGCCAAACTATGGAAAGGGGTACAATATTATCAGCACCACGTCTTACTACCCGTTCAGGTTATATGCACTTACACTAATGTGTAATGGTAGAGTGATTGTGAGATGAAATGGAGGACCTACAGTTTAACGTGGGATCCGAACCACGGTGGATTTCCACACATTCACAAGTTGTGATTAATACACGTCTTGTCAGAGGTGAAGGAAGGGTTTGGCAATCAGATAAATCTGTGCCGGGGGACCGAGGATTGAATCCCGGACCCCCAACACATAAATCCGACACCTTACCCCTAGAACACCAGGTCACCGAAAGGGGTATTGGATCAAAAAAATTAACTCAAAATGTTATTTTAGTCTAGCTTGTTTTCGTTTCCTTTTTGAGAAACTACACAAAATATAGGTAACTATAAAACATAATATTTTAAACCAAATAATAACGTGTTTTTTAAGATGAGTTTTACATTCCTCATCGGATGTTTAGTACAGAGTTCCTCTTAAACCAAGAAAAAGATCGGAACAAATGAATCAAGGTTATCCCACGAATGGGTGCAATATTTACTTCTTTTTGTGTGTGTGTGTGTGTGTGTGTGTGTGTGTTAATTCTTATGAAAAAATAAAATTGTGTATTTGGTATTTGGCTGCAATTTGTTATTAACAACTTTAGTTTATGGTTCCTTTACCACTTCCCAAAGTGTGGCTGTTTAATACGGGAATACCCGGAAGATCGAGTCAGAAAGTCGATTCCAACCAAGAGTAACTACCCTTTAGCACGATCAGGTATACTCCATTCACGGTAAGAATTACTCTCTGAAAGGTCTTTTTTCCAACCAAAATCCTACTATATAATAGCTTTCTGGTAGGTCAAAAGGCCTTTCAGAAAACAATTCCTACGCTGAAAGACTTTAGAACAAATGACGAGCACAAAGATCAAGTGTTTTTAGGGGGGAAGAGGGGGACAATCTAGTCAGTCCTAGAGTGCGTCCATCTATCTGACAGCGTCGGTTTGAATAATGTCCCAGATCTGAGCGACGCCCTGTTATCCGTGATCAGTTGGACGACGTCCCAGTGGCGTCCTAACGAGACGTCCTCAAAGGGGGGACTGGGGGGCTAGAGTGAGTGCTTGTTTCCTCTATTGGGGGGGTTGGAGGGGGGGAAATGTCTCAGTGAAATCAACAGGTACAGTCGGGTCCACAAGAGGTGGACACTTTTTTTTTTCAAAATGCTTTCAAAATATTTGCTGTTATAGATAAAATAACTAATTAATCTATTTTTGTTAAAGAAGTTTAACAGGCTGGCTACAAAACATATTTTACAAAATTCCCTGACTTTTCCAGGTTTTCCAGGCAACATTTTTCAATTTTCCCCCCGACTACTTTTTTTTCCAGTTTTAATAGTGGATGATGACTTGTTTTATTTATTATTGATCACACATTAAAAAAAGTTTGTATCTACTAAACATAAACAGTTTTATCAGTTATTTTAAAAATTATGTTATTTTATTTAGGTATTATTAACTTTTGTTTTAGTGTTTAGTTGCGAAATTAATGGGATATTTAGACATTTTTTTAATTCCCTGACTTTTCCTTATTTTTAGTTAAATTCCCTGACATTTCCCTGTCATCCAAAAATTCCCTGACTTTTCCAGGTTTTCCCTGTTTTCCCTGTCTGTAGCCATCATGTTTAACGTCAGGGCTATTAAGGTGGAGGTGTAAGAGGGGGTAAGAAATCAATTTAAGGCGATTGAGTAGTCGAGAACATATTCATGGACGCCCAAAAAACGGAAGTGGGGGTTTATAACTGGGTTACTGGGTGTAGCCGTCCTTCACTAGGAGAACAAACAGGGGAGGAGGAAAAGAACACGACAATACACTGTGCTATGACACCCCTATTAAATGACACAAAGATCCATTGTACGCTCATGTAGTCTTTTCAGGGAGGAAAATGTCAACTGTTAAGTTATGTTTACAGGTCTATGTATGTATTGGGCCATAGAACATAGTTTTGTGTTCATTACAGTAAACAACAAACACGTGACCTATGAACCTGAGTGCATCATCATCATCATAATATGGTTGGCGGTATCTCAGCTACATAGAGAGTGCCCTTTAGATAATTACCAGTAAACCCTTGCGAAACTTTCGCACATTCATCCCATCCAACCCCCCAAAAATGACACCTGGACACGGGAATCGAACCCGGGACCTTTGGCTCAGTACGGCAATGCCCTTAACCACTGAGCTATCCAGGAATCGTCCCGTGCCCAGGGTCATTCTTCACTCATATTTTAAGGCATAGTTTGTGATGGACGTGTGGAGATCGTCAGCTACAAATGTGTGATCTTAATTTTAAAAAATCACACATTTGCAGCCGACAATTTCCGCACGTCCATCACAGACTATGCCTTAAAATATGAGAAGAATGTGAAGAATGACCCTGGGCACGGGACGATTCCTGGATAGCTCAGTGGTTAGAGCATTGGCGTACAAAACCAAAGGTCCCGGGTTCGATTCCTGTGTACATGTGTATTTTTCAATTATCAGAATTTGATATCTAGATGGAGAATTCCTCTCTAAAAAGCATAAATAATAGCTTTGGCTATTTGATTCTAAAATTTAGTCTTTTGTTGGGTCGTTGAAATTAAATACTCAGCGAAGTGTATACACAAAATAGCAAAGAGTTTATTTTCGGTAATCGATACAAAAATATTGTTATATTTTTCTTTTAACTTAGATTTTAAACAATGTGTTTTAACGTAAACTGAGTATGTTATGTCAGAAGTCGGTAAAAAAAATCCTATCCATTGATACCTTATTCATCGCTGTAGGCTTCGTATTGGTTGAGAAAAAGGGATGTTGACAACAGAAATAATATATAGGATTTTTGCAGTTTTTATGACAGAAAATATTCTGTGGCCGCATGGTCTAAGGCGCTATTCTCACAGTAGATTGACTATAGATTGCCGATGACGGCGAGATCCAAGGTTCGAATCTCGGTCGGGTGTAATAAGGGTGCTTTTTTTCCCCCTAATTGGTTTTACACGCTTTCCTTCCGCAAAAATGCGGGTACACTTCCTCCAAATATAACCTTCCTCATCACTAAAAACATGAGCGTAATTAGTACATAAGCGTTTAACCTAAACAAATAGTAAGACACGACGCTAAAACAATCTATGGGGGAGCCATGTTTGACAAACGTTGCCTTAGACCATACGGCCACCGGGACGTGTGAAGAGAACGAGTTACTTTACTTAGAGTGCATTCGTTTTGTTTGAACGGCTATAATTCAGTTTTAATTAAAGAAAAACAATTAAGATTTTATTTTACAAAACGGAAAATGTTTCTACATTAAAACCCCGTTAAACTGAATTCCCGGATAATTCAAAAAACATTTTTCGGAAAACGGACGAAAAAAATATTATCACCACGTCTTACTACCCGTTCGGGTTACGCTAATGTTTAATGTTAGGGTGATTGTGAGATGAAATGGAGGACCTACAGTTTAACGTGGGATCCGAACCACGGTGGAGGCCTGGCATTCCTCACATTCACAAGTTGTGATTAATACACGTCTTGTCAGAGGTGAAGGAAGGGTTTGGCAATCAGATAAATCTGTGCTGGGACCGAGGTTTGAAACCCGGACCCTCAGCACATAAGTCCGACACCTTACCCTTAGACCACCAGGTCACCTCCGAAAAAAATAAAATCAAATGAAATATATTTTACTGTTTAACATGCTCAAAGTTAAAATTTAATTGTAATAAATAGCGATATTTGATAATAAATGTTTAATATTTACATGTTGTATTCAACACAATGTTTTCCTGTAACTAACAATAATTACAGTACATATCAGTTAAATAAATTAACGTTTGATTAAACTCATTCAACTGTAAGCTAAAATTCGTGAAAAAACTGTATCCCTGTATTATCCCGGTTAATACAAGCTTAGGTCCAAATTAGTCCGGATTAACGAGGTTCTAGTCTATTTCGTGGACTGAAGGTCATAGACAGGATGGAAGAGGTTCATGCCCTCGAGCATACACTACTAATCTGAAGGCGCTGCCTCGTCTTTTTTTTAATTGCCCCGCAGTTTCCGTCATCTTCTGTCGCTGATGGACCACTCCATAAATCATCACAGGTTCGTCTCGGGGGAAAGAAACAGTCGGAATATTTTCAGCCGACCGTGCGCGTGTGTGTGTGTGAATCATTCGTGTGATGAGTCCAACAAAAACATTCCTTACACTCAGGAGATTTCATGTGTGTTTTTTTTATTAGCCCACTTCCCCCTTGCTAGGCGGGCAAACCACCTCCCGTTCTGGTGGCCCAGATTATGTCGATATACTTTTATACAATGTAGCGTGATGATATTCAAAATTCACAATTATTTAACACTATCTTTAGCAGTAAATTTCAACGTGGTGTACATCCTCAGGTATATATAGGTCACCCAGGTGAAATCTTCTCCAAAAGCAAGTATGGGACGACCGAATCCTTGTTACTCAAGGAATGTTAGCATCCACAGGTATCTCTATATAGGTCACCCAGGTGAAATCTTCTCCAAAAGCAAGTATGGGACGGCCGAATCCTGTTACTCAAGGAATGTTCAAGAAGCCAAGACTTTGTAGATATACCTTTTGGCAAGCAAGCGTAGGTTTCGTCAAAAGCTTGGATCAAGATGTTCGGCAGTTTGTCCACCATAAGAACACAACCGTATTTTCACTAAAATCACCGAACCTACACATTCCACGCCGGGCACAATCTAAGATCAATCAACGGCAGATGTGATATCTAGTCGCGGATCCCAATTGCCCGGACTCATGGAAACACGTATGTCCTATTATTAAACTAAACCATGATACAACCCCGAATGAAAGAAGATACCCCTCATTAAAATAATTTAACCCGAAAGTGGTGACATTATATTCCATTACCACCCACTCGTAGAGAAATTGAACCTTACAAACACATTTGTAGCATCGCGCTGTATGGAGCGGAAACTTGGACTCTCAGGAATATGGGAAAGAAATACTTGGAGAGCATTGAAAGATGGTGGTGGAGAAGACTTTAGAAGATCAGGTGGACAGACAGGGGGACAAAATGAACAAGTCCTAAGAAGAGTGGGTGAGAAGATCAGGTGGACAGACAGGGAGACAAATGAACAAGTCCTAAGAAGAGTGGGTGAGAAGATCAGGTGGACAGACAGGGAGACAAATGAACAAGTACTAAGAAGAGTGGGTGAGAAGATCAGGTGGACAGACAGG